>QVOA01000658.1:0-15073 GCA_014825685.1 Pseudomyrmex cubaensis
TTATAGAATATTTTTAGAATATTTCATAAATATTCTATAAAATGATGTATGAAATATATATATAGTATATTTTATAGAATGTTGTATAGATCATTTTTAAAATAATTAAACGTAGTTTTATAGAACATTTAATAAAGCTTATAAACGTTTAAGTTACTATTTCCAAAAGCGGCTAAATCCATTTCATCTTTTTTTATCAAAGAAACAAACATTTAGAAAACATTTCGAGTTGAGACTGTTACGGTAATATTCACTAATGTTAATATTAACTAATATTATCAGTTTCCTAATTCTAACACATTTTTAAATACATTTATTAATATATGTATTTTAATTAATTCTTGTTATTCTTAAAAAAAGATAAAATAAAAAATAAAAGGTAAAATGGATATACCAGTCTTTGGAAATAATAACTTGCATGTTTATAAGATATATGAATGTTCTATAAAAATAAAGTTAATTTTTAAAAATGGACACTGTTTTTCAGAACAACTGTGATTATAGATCATATACATACATATATACACATATAAAAGAGAGGTTTAATAAAGAAATACATATATTTTTAATTGATTTAAACTTAATTCTTATCTTGAAAATGTTTATTCACAAAGTACAAATTTAAAAATGGTTTAAACTTTACTTTTGCACATAAGGACAAAATATTTATAAAAATATATTTATAAACTAAACAAAATGTAGTTACCAACCTATTTTCTATTTTAAACTTACCATATTAATTTAATATAATTATCACAAAAACAATGTTAGTAAATGTTATTGTCTTTTCAAATGAACAAAAGAACTTGCTATTTATATTAAGCAGTTATTAATTGTTATTAAGCACAAAAAAATGTTTTTAAATGTTTTTTCTTTAAAATTGTAAGATGTAAAATTTTTCACAAAATAATTAAATTTTATAAGTAACAATTCTAAATAATATATTTTTAAAGAAAGCTTTATGCATTTATTTATAAATATTTATTTATAAATTGTCTGTCATCAATTAACAGTCTACAGAATAAAAACAAATATTATACTATACAATAACTAATTCGATTAAATAACAAGAATGTAATAAACTATATTTTACTTAACTTAAAATATTAATAAATAATTTAATTAGGCTTGTGACAGAAAATTTAAAAGCTAAGTAGACCTAAAAAGCCCGTGGTCCAAACGTTGGTGGTGGTAAAAATAAATGAATTAGACGTGCTTTGGTTCGTGGAACGTTTCGATCTTTATTCAGATCTTCTTCAGCCAATCTATAATGTCCATGAAAGATTGTATAATGTCCATGAAAGATCGTAATGTGTAAAATTGTACAAATAAATGAGATGTTTCTTTTGAAATAGATATCGAAACATACAGTAAATGAAGCTAATTGCAATGAATAAATCGTTAGAAAAGCAAAAAGTGATTTGTAATACATATTGCAAAGTTTTTGCCAATAAATTATTGTCGCAGGAGATCAATGAACCAAAATTTGGATAGCAGTGAGTGTAAGAATTTTATATGAAAAAGTTATTGTCAAATTTTCATTAAGAAAGTTACGTTTTTGTCAAGTGTGACAATCTTTATAGATTAAAAGTTAAAGTTATAAAATGGTAAAAGTAAATGATCTTTAATAATCATAAATACAAGTTCTTCAGAAATTGAGAGAAATTGAATTCGATACTCACGAATGCGATTATTCAGGTAAAAATGACGGTTATTCTGAATTCGTAATGAAGTCAAGAGAATCCCAGAGACATGACTCAGAGCAGAAAGGCTTACTCCGCGCCAAGCTTTTAAACATTTGTTAAGTTTGTTTTCGATTCTTTTGCTGGATTTTTTATTTTGGATCTGATGTAGGTGTTTTCATTACTCAGAAGCAATGTCAAAAATGTAGTCGGTTCTTTCTAGACTTTTCAGATACCACCATTCATGTATCTGATAATAAATTAATCTTAAATTGGTACCGCAAACCAACCTTCTCCGGACGTTATTTAAATTATTTTTCTCGACATCTATCAAAACAAAAAATTAGTGTTATTTTCTGCATCTTAGATAAAGCAATTTTACTAAGTCATACAAAATTCCTTAGAGAAAACTTAATTTTAGCAATCAACATTTTACAAATGACTATCTACTTGAGTTTCAACTGTTATAACAAACGATTACACTATTTATTTCAACACAAACTGAATGTTGCTGAGGGAATGACCTCATCATTGACTGAGAGTGCAACGGAGGTCAAATTTTTTACGCTTCCGTTCATTCCAGAAGTCACAGATCACATTGTGAAAAGCTTGAAAAGACTGAAATTTTCTTTCAGAGGCATTAACAACTTAAACAGTTTTATCAAGATTCAAAAAGACCTTTTGGATCGTGGCTCAAACAATAACCTGATTTATAAATTAAACTGCTCTTCATGCGAGGCATCTTATGTCGGACAAACGAGCAGGCAGTTAAAAACAAGAATCGCTGAACATCAGCGTAATTTTTCTTACACATACGAACACCAATCTGTTGTTAGCAAACATCGCAGTAATTTGGGCCACGATTTCGAATAGCGTTGAAGTGCTAGACTCTGAAAAATCCTATCATAAGTGATTACTTATTAATCTCAGAGATTAATCTCAGAGATGATTTACATAAAAATGCAGAGGAACGGGGTGAATTTAATGAGAGATACTGAACTGCTTGATCCGTCATATTCTCCGATAATAAACAAGATAAGCAGCTAGTCGTCTATTTTTCTTTGTTTATTGACATCTTTCTTTTCAAAACTGCTGTTTTTCGGTTTGCCTCATTGCTATAGACATCGCACAGGCTTCTTTTCTGCTCTAAGTCATCTCTGGGATTCTCTTGACTTTATTACGAAATAATAACTTTTGCCTTTCTAACGATTTATTCATTGCAATTCGCTTCATTTACTGTATGTTTTGATATGCATTTCAAAAGAAACATCTTATTTATTATTAACGTATGTTCAGCCAGTTATACGTTGATGTAGTCTGTGTTTGTGTCTTGTGGTACATCATTTTCTTGACATTATTTATTTTTAATTATTTTTGACTACTTTCAAATTACCAGACTTTATGGGACTTACACTGGCTGCATCGGCTTTTTTCAGGTATTTTCTATTGCAATTTTACTTTTCAATATTTTTTTACTTTTGCTATGGAATATCTAATTTGTATTTTCTCGTATTATTTGTACAGATGTTACTGAGAAAGATCCTCTTTTGGATCAAAACGTTTGACATTTTTATTTAAATAAATTTTTTAACCACGTTATCTTGGTTTTCGTTTGTATCGGCCTTCTTTGTTTATATTTATATTTTTACGAGCTTACTTAAATAATTAATCTCATTTATTTGTACAATTTTACACATTACGATCTTTCATGGACATTATATAGATTGGCTGAAGAAGATCTGAATAAAAATCGAAACGTTCCACAAACCAAAGCACGTCTAATTCATTTATTTTTACCACCACCAACATTTAAACTACGGGCTTTCTAGATTTCTACTTAGCTTTTAAAATATTAATTTAATGTAATTATCACAAAAACAATGTTGTTTAAATAAAAGAAAATATTACACATTTTTTAAAATTGTCATCAATAGGAAGATTATAATTTTATTGCAACATATTCATTTTTACTGCTTTTAATTTGATAGTATCGTTTTTATTGCTTTTAATGTGAAATTCTTTTTATTATAAGAAATTTATTAAAATATAATGTCATTCTTTTTCTATCAAAATTAAAAGCTATTTTGGATTATATTGTAATAGGTTGTATTGTGAAAGAAAAAAATAACATACATTATTCTTAATATGATTATCTTACCTTTCAAAAACCGTTGTTGTGTAATGTATCCACCTTATACCTTTTCTGGGTATGCTTTATATTTATTAGATTCTTGTTTTTTTTGCTACGTATGTATCGTACACGCCACTTACAATTAGTCACGGTAAACGTAATATGACCAGAAGCTTTACTGCTTTCTTATTAACGTTCTGCAAATGTGCAATACATATGTGCAATAAATAAATTCGACGAATATTCTAAGAACGTTCTTTCTTTATCATAAATATACGATTTTTTGTTATAACATTCTACGTATATTTATTTAATATTCGATTCGAATATTTCAAAATTAAGAACATTTGCTTTATAAGAATATTCATAGAACATTGTGTACTATCTAGAATGTGCTATAAATGCTGAATTTGATTAGAATCCATATATATTGGTATTACTAAATAATATTAATAACATTGTATTGCATTGAAAGAAGTGTTTGTCAAGAAATTATTCTACAAAAATGTGTGATATTCCGAACAAAATACCTTTTCAAAAAAAGATAAAAAAAGGCGCTAAGTACACGCGCAACTCATATCTTTAGGAAAAGTATTACTATAAAAATCTTTCTCTACAAAATCTATCCTACAAAAGAAGTGATATCAATAAGTAGCGCCAAGTAAAATCTTGTACGTTTATACATTACAAAATAAAATGTTAGAAAACTATAAAAATAGCTTTGCGTAAAAATCTCTTAAATCACGTCAAATTACACATTAGTAGACTTCGCTTTGTGTGAAAAATCGAAAAACCATGTGGAACTATTTTTAAAATAAAAAATATTTAATGCAAAAAAACTTAGCGTGCGTGCATAAAAACTAAAGACAGAGCACACACTACACATAAGCTATTCATGTACTTCACATATGGAAGTTTAATTTCATAATCAATTAATATAGTATTACAAGAGTGTAACAATAATTATGAGAGTTCTTCAAGTAATTTTTGATACTTTTGAAAATCACTTAGATGAGTTTTGTCGAAAGAAAATAATGTTATTTTATCAAAAGAGTACAAAAAGTACGTACTTTGTTGTACGCTTAATAAAAAAGCTATTGAATAGCTATCACATCAGACTGAACTTTGGTTCAATATAGTTCTCAGTGCAGCTGCGCCAAGTTTTTTTGCATTAAATATTTTTTATTTTCAAAATTGTTTCACATGGGTTTTCGACTTTTCACACAAAGCCAAGTCTAATACATAATTTGACGTGGTTTAAGAGATTTTCACGCAAAGCCATTTTTATAATTTTCTAATATTTTATTTTGTAACAATGTATAAACGTACAAGATTTTACTTGGCGCTACTAATTGATATCACTTCTTTGTAGAATAGATTTTGTAGAGAAAGATATTTAAATACTTTTTCTAGAAATACGAGTTGCGCGTGTATTTGGCGTCTTTTTTATCTTTTTTTTGAAAAGATATTTTGTTCGGGATTATATATACTTTATACATTATATATGTAGTATTTATTTTATATAACATTATATATGTTGTATATATTATATAGAGTAAATGTTAGTCAATAAGTCATAATTTTAGTCGATTGTCATATCAAAACAGTTTTTCTTCATTCTACAAAATTAGAATCACACTGTCTTCTTCAGGAAGCAGAAGTCATTCAGAAGTATATATCTGTGCAAAATGTAATAATATTATATATGTAACAATATAATAATATTTAAATTTAGTACTAAATTTCCACAGTGGTGAGAGCCGACCGCTGGATGTTTTGCGGATAAATATATTTAATTAAATAAATAGAAGACCAAAAAGCCGTAAAAATCTACAGGTGTAGGTGATAATAAATTAACTCGTGTGATAATTCAGTTGTACTAGGACGTTTGGATCAAATGTATTTGTGATCATCTTCAGCCAAAACTACAAATTAGAGAATCAATACAATAGTCAAAAACAACAGAATATTACTTATCGTTGTAAGCCGTTGGAAAACATAATTGTATAAGTTAGACGCACTTTGTAACGGTCGAAAAACAAGCAGTCACCGTATATCACGACACAGAGAAGCCAAACACAGATAATCGAAGATAGACAGTCACTGTCTAGTCATCTCCGAATCATGTAAATAATCAATTTAGTCAAAAGAATAGATAAAAAGAATGAACATGTTAAAAGGTAAAAGTCAAACAATGGTCAAACAAAATGTAGTCTGTATGAAAAATTAATTATAAATAATTTAAAATAATTTAAAAAAAAATAAGATAAAATAAAAAGTAGGAAGTGAAAAATAATAAATTAATATAAATAATTTATAAAAACTTACTGACAATTGATAGATTATCAATATATACTATAAAATATATTTAAATATAAATATATATTTATATTATTTAAGAATGTAAATATATTTGAATGTATTTCCACATAATTGTTGAATTGAAATTTTTCAATTCTGAAATCATATATATGATGCTTGAGTTGCATCTCGTTTATGAAAATATCTTTTTCTCCTTCCCAATTACTTTAGAAATTATATTGCGAAAAAAACACCTCGGCCAGGAGTCGAACCTGGAATGTTCCGCTTTTTGTGCTAAGGTTTAAGTGCCTCGGTTGCCAAATAGAAAAGACATTGGCACGGAAAGCCGAAGATTCCAGGCTCGACTCCTGGCCGAGGTATTTTTTTCGCAATATAATTTCTAAATTAATTGGGAAAAGGAAAATGGCATTCTCATATACGAGATGCAAATCAAGCATTCTATATGATCTCAGAATTGAAAAATTTCAATTCAAAAATTATGTGTTAAGAATTTACACTCTCTCTTAAATAATATAAATATTTAAATATATTTATCCGCAAAACATCCAGCGATCGGCTCTCACTACCGTAGAAATTTAGTACTAGGTTTAAAACCATACGAGCCTTAAATATCTTAATTCGTTTAATAATATTTAGTTATAAATTATAATTTTGATGAACTTTGATTTGATAATCTATATTAGATATACTAGGTTTATATTTCGTGTGTAGAAATAATTTCTATACAAAAGAAATTCTCTTTAAGAAATTCTACGTAGAAATTAAATTAAAAAATATTATTGTAGAAAAATATCTTGATCAAGAATCGAGCTAATACTTGCTTCCTTCCGTGCGAAAGTCTTTCAATTTGACGCCTTATTAAGATCACTGGTAATATTCTTTGCATTGTACAATAAGTGCTGAATAATGTATTTCTTAGCTTGCATAAATTCTACTAAATATTCAAATTGTATTGACTGTACAGACTCTGTTAATATTAAACTATCAAAGAAAAATAGTTTTTAGAGGATGAAGAGTTCTCTCTACACACTACTGCAAACTAAACATCTAATATATTTAGATTTTTGAATCAAATTTTATTTAAATTTAAATTTGTAATTTATTTTAAAATAGTTTATATCTTTGTAATTTACTTCAAAATATTTTGTATTTTTGTAATTAACTTTAAAATATTTTGCACGTATGTAAACGCCGAGAGTTTTGTCCTTATTTGTCTGATTTATTTTTCTATTTGATAGATTTATGTTTAAAAAACCCACATGATTTGTAGATGTGTTTGTTTTTTGTTTTAACTTATTTTTTATTATTGTTTTTAATGTTTCTTAGTTTTATTTTTTTATTGATAAGTATTAAAATAAATATAATAAATATAAAAATAATATTTCTACAAGCGCTAATGCATAATAAACAAATCTTTACATTAATTTTAAAGTTTCTAGAAAACATCTAGTAGTAATTATTTTTTAATTTGTAGTTTCTAAAAAAATTCGTAGCTTTTTAGTTTAGATTGATTTATATAAGTTATTGTGCATAATTATCATTAGTCTCACCAAAATCGCAATTAATATCTGACGATGGCGTTATGAGCGAAATCGGTTGTAAATACGCGGTTAGCCACAATGATAACGAGTTCACCCTCAATGCATTTGTCGTCTTGCTGTTATGACGATTAATCGGTTAATGCTCGGTAATTTTGCGTGTTTATAATCGAACAAGATTGATAAACGACTAGATCATAATTGTTTCTTTATATTTATTTTCTTATATCCGACATAAAAAGAATATAGTTGCAGTTTTTTTACAGGTGTTTTGTTCAGTTTTTTTCACCGATATTTTTTCAAAATTTATACTTGACAATACATATTAGCATTCGCTGGAAATAAGTTTTTAACCATTTTAAACTCGAAGACGTTGCAATAAAGTATAAAAATAGTTGTTTATTTCTAGTTCATTTTCTCACACACACAAAATTATATTCTCTATTTGTTATTTATTAATTTCTGGAATAATTATAAAGATAGAAAAAATGTGTGTGCTTCGAGTATACAGCAAATTCATATTCGACATAATTTAACTTTATGTCGTGAGAAAACTACTTTATCGTAATTGTAGCGAAATTTGTAAAATTTGACTGAAATTAGTCTTGAATGGCTTAGAAGGAAGCGGGGCTGGCGCGGAACATAGATTTTGTGTGTGCCTTAACAGGGTGCTTGACAGCTGATGTAGTGGGTTGTGTCTTATCTAGATATCTTGAAAAATGCTGGTGAATTTTGCCCTGAGAAAAAAAATTCGCAGAGCTATCCTCCAAGGGGGAACCTGGCTCTGCGCTTCTATTAAATCGAAACGCGCCCAAGAGGCAATTACTTATCTGCCGACGCGCGCGTGATGCTTAAGCTACAGCGTTGGTACACGAGAGAAATCGAATCACAAACAAAATAGACCATTTAGATGAATCTGTCTGAAACTTGATATTATTGTTACTCGTTATATCATGCATTATATCATTTGTGTTATATATAATTAATCGATATATAATACATAATCTTGTTTGCAAAAACGATTTTTTGTTGATATTTTACAACCTTGATTAAGGATGATATTCCTAGATATTTGTAAAATAACGTAAAATTATCGACAAAGTAAGATCGTGTTTATCTTTTTTTATCTTCATTTCAGACAGCTTGGATTACTTCTATTATTATGTTAGTGATTGAAGTAGATCAATTCAATGATCCGGAAGTTAGCAGTTCGAATTTGTCGAGCGTACAAATACAATAAAAATAAACTTTGATTATCCGTGACAAATACATTACTTGTAAGTTATAGAAATGTGTTAGAAACGCTTTAGTAAAAGGATATACACAGGATCTACAACTTATCGCAAAAATATTCGAACATTACAATAGTTTCAAATTCTATTCTATCTCGTATTGAATATGTAAAGAATTAAAAAATTGTTGTATGATTTGTTGGTACGCTTTATAATTTTATAGTTAACAAAACTGTTACATTTATTTATATCTCTTACATAGAGTTATTTGGATAATGAGATATAAACAGGAAAGAATATCTAATTTTTGTGTTACAAAAATATTCGTAACTTTCCGATACGTTCCGTGAGTTTCTACTTCCAGAAAATTTGATTTCTTTTTCTACACTTAATCTGTTTCTCAGTTTTGTATGTACTAAATTAAAAGTCGAGGAAAGACTCTCTATGCCAACAGAAAAAGCAATTGCTGTATGGAGTTGTTTACTAACAAAGGAAGGACGCGAACCCGGACTCTTAGATTTCAATGAAGTTTTGTAAGTATGTAAAAGGCCTCAATATATGATTAACAGTATGCACAATTTGTGCCCGTTTTTACTTTAAAGGTATGAATTTTTACTTCAAAGATAAAAGGATGCTTACACTTTTTTGCGTACATCTCTTAAAGTACAAGAGATACAGAAAAATGTTTAAAACAAAAGTTTTACAGCAAGGTGCTAGAAAATGACATAAACGTTTAAAGATATTTGATGTATTTCTGTGATAACAAAAGAAAAAGAATATTTTTCTGAATTCAAAAAACCATATATATATTGTGACCGTTTATTTTTATTAATTTTGGTTCGGGATGCAATGGACCGACTTGAACGGCACAAAACGTCTTGTCTCGCTAAATCTCGAAACTTTAGACTCCAGATTTTCTCAAAAGTTGGGCGCCAGATACGCCGGAGCGTATCACCGAATTATTACACACACACACACACACACACACACACACACACACCTACACACACACACACACACACACACACACACATCTTTAAAAAAATAGAAAATAGGTTAAGTATCGTTGAACTTGAAATATTAATCTTTGCAATTTTACATATATAGATTCGGTGTGTATTGTATTAAATATCAATAAATTTGTATATTTTATGTAATTAACATGAGTATTGTATAATTAAAATGTATTACATTATTTTGGCTTTTAATATTTCATTCATTTCTTATGTTTCTATTTATAATAATATTAATACAATTACATTATATAATTATATCTAATATAAAATAAAAGATATATATCAATTGTAAATGGCAAATTTTTTTCTATCCAAGTATTCCTATACATTTGACATACATATTTGTATAACAATGCTTGTCAAGCAGTTTTGGTTATTCATATTTAAGCGCGCTCGCACAACCAACAACATGGTGCACGGTTTCCATAAAGATTAAAGGCACTAACACGGAATGTACCTACTGTTCTTATCTATACTGTGCCTATACTATGATCTTTATTTATCAATATACAGGTCAGACGAGAATAAATATATATATAAATGTCAAATATGTAAATACGTGTACTAGATAAAGCGTTTTCAACATGTAAATGCATTATAAAACAATGTATCGTAAAAAATATTATATGGTTTGAATTCAGAAAAATATTCTTTTTCTTTTGTTATCACAGAAATACAACAAATAACTTTAAACACAAAATAATTTATTTTTCAATAAATAAAATTGTTTTAAATTTCTGTTTATGTCATTTTCTAGCACCTTGCTGTAAAACTTTTGTTTTAAACATTTTTCTGTATCTCTTGTACTTTAAGAGATACTCACAAAACTTTAGTAAAATCCAAGAGTTCGGGTTCGCGGCCTTCCTTTGTAAGTCGAATGTTACAATATAGATATTATTTTTCGGCGCAAGCCGCCATGTTGTTGGCTTACTATTTTTAACAGATTTCTTATCTCAGAAAACAGATAGTTTTTGAACGGAGGAGGTTTTGCTCGGTCAGATATAACATCAGGCATGGCTGCAGAGTGATACGAATTGACATCATTGTCACGATTTATGCACATTGCACGCTACTATCGCAGTAACATATTATAGATTGGATACACATAGGTTTACAACTTTCCACGTAAAGCGAAGTTCAACCCAGACGTAAGTATTTATTGTTTTGGTAGTAAAGCTTTTTCGAAAGGGAGGTCTGCCTCCATGTACACACTTTTCACGCAAAGAGTAGGTTTAACATGAGTATGCACTTTTCCAAATTTTGAACTTTTGTAGGGTTTTAACAATCGTCTGTGTAATTATATTTTGTATAAATAACTGTTTAATGAACAATAAGCCACGGCTAAAATCACTTAAAGACTACTCAAAAGAGTAGGAGATCTGTGCAATGATCACTATGGACATGGAATCGGGATTTGCGCAAAAATTTTCTATACAAATAAGATCTGAGTTACCAGAATATGTGCAATAGTCGAGCTGAACAAATAAAATCTTGGCAATTGGAACTCTGCTGTAAAGAACAAAGTAATTGAACGGGTTTTCTCTAAACGAGAATTTTACCTAATGCTATTGTAAAAGAAATATAAAAAACGTCTATAATTATTTTACGTCTTGGCTTATAAATATGATCATGTAAAGAGAGAATGAGAAACAGATCGATTTTTCTACATAGAGTCCGACATACTACCTAACAGGAAAAAAGGAAGTTGTGATTGAGCAAGATTTTGTGTCTTATCAACAGTTTTGGTTGATATTACTCTTTCATACATTGACTCTCGCTTGCTAGTTCTATTTTAGGTTTAAAACGCTAGTTTCAAGGACGGAATCTTACAAACAAAAGTAAGTAATAAATAAAACGAAGAAGAAATACAAAAATATTTAAATTTATCAATTTAATTTCACATATTATAAAATTATTATATTTATTATAAATTAAAATCGGTAAAATTTTGAATTTTAAATCAGTATAATTTTACCCATGCAAAGACATAGTAGTTTCGATAATTATGCAATTACAGGAACCTCACGATCATCTCAATAATAACATTATATGTTATCAAGGTTATCACTTTGAATAATTAACAAGATTTTGATGTAAACTCTAAATCTTCAAGTATATGTATAATTAAGGCCAATAAGAGCTCAGACATTGTTAGTCGTGTGTTAAATTAATTTATTACTAAAAAAATTAATTAATTACTAAGAAGATTAAGACACAGAGATGCAACGTTTCGACCAATTGATGTCTTTATCAGTGCGACATTTCTGAATATATAGAAATAATATTAAAGAAACTATATATAGTATGTTAAAGGTACAACGTTGAAAGAATGGTAAACTACTTACAATTATGTAGATAACGATGTACTGTTTATACAGATTCCATTTTTTACAGTTATGTGTGTAGCAATATGCACAGTTCTTATGAATACAATTGTTTAAGTAAACGAAACTGATTGTTAAACGTGTGTCAAACGTTGTCAAAATGATAGTCGTAATAATGCTAACATAAAAATAAATAACTGAAATAATAAATACATGTCAAATTAAAGAAAATTACTTTTATTGTCAAAATTATGATGTCTGAAAAATAACTTACGTTCAACACACAACATAAACAATATCCTCACACTATCAGAATAGAACTGAAGATAAATATCAGTTATAATTGAGAAGAAGTAGAGGAGGAACTCGTACACAAATGTGATAAGTTGTGTTTATTCTATAAGTGAGAGATATGTTTTATTTAAAAGATCTGCCATACAGTAAGAATAGTAGGTACACTCTCTCAAAAAGTTTGTAAATAATATGGCGATTTGCACAACCAAGAACATAGCGGTTGTCGGCGAAAGTGACGTAAGTAAATACACGTGCCCCAAATTTTAGATTATGACTACGTATTGTAGGTTATACATCTAAAAAATATTTAAAAAGTTAAAAATATTGTTTAAAAAATTGAGCAATAGAAGTGGATATCGGTGTGCTTTTAAAGATTGCGATAGTGTTAAGAATAAAAAAATAAAAATAAAAGAAATTTTTTTCCAATTTCCGAAAGATTTAGAAAAGTATTTATTATATGTTATAAATAATATATGTTAATAATATATAAATATTATATGTTATAATTATAGCATAATTAAATGTATTATGTGTTTTTATACTATATCAAAATGCGATATATGTTCTATGATACATGTTAGATGCAAATTATAGATAGCAGCACGTAACAGAAAAAAAATCATATATTAAGGATCCTGTTTGCATTTGTACATATATCGATGTATCAGTGTATATATATCAAATTTTTATAAATATCAAAAACCTTTTTATATTTAATTTAATTAACATATGTATTTTATACTTAAGAGGATGCTGAAACGTCCTCTTTTATTAATATAATAGTACAATTATAGATTTTGGATTTTTATCAAACTTACTGTACAAATTAGAAAACGGTTCTCCAAAATAAAAGAAAACAATCTAAAGACTCACTGCAGGCAATAAAGGATAAAGAAAGTTTAATTGATTTTCCTCGAAAATCAATTAAAGGATTACAAATTTTTTTTAACAATTTACTTCTATATCCACGATTTATTCAAGCTGATTTGAAAGGCCCGATTCAATTCGCTTTTCAATCGATAAACTCGACTTGAAAGAAACCGGCCCGGAAAAATCTGACAGCGGATTCGAACTCGGGATCTCCCACTCGCAGCCCTCGCACTCAGGCTGCGAGACCACTGAGCCGGTTTCACTGTAGGCAATAAATATTTCTGAAACGAAAAAACTTTTTATCAAGAAAATTGACTACCTTATATTATGCTGTATGTTTACGAATTTAAAAGTTTATATATTACAATACACATCCTGCAGTGACAGGTATAACCTGTAATAATATTACGAGATTATAAAACAACACTTTCAAAACCTGCAGTAAGAGAAAATATCCAATCTGTAATTTGCAAACACAGGGGTTAGCTATTCTGGCAAAACACTATGCATAAAGCACTACATAGTTCCTAAACTTTGCACCAGAGGCTTTGTTGCGTTCAGGAGAACGCCCCTGTTTCGAACGTGATTGGCTCTTTACTTTTAGATTCAACAAATCTAACTAAAAGAAAAACAAGTGACCAAACGAGAGACAGGGAAAGAGGTACATACGTCTATCCTTATCTCGGTCTGACAGAAGGCGCTATCTCCTGGACAATATAGTGACTAAAGCAGCGGACTCGAAGGTCACTCGTCGCTTAATAATCCTCTTAAAATGTATTGAATTATTTTTGCTTTTAATATTTTATTAATATTTCTTATATTTTTATTTCTAATAATAATAATAATATTAATACAATTATATTATATAATTATATCTAATATGAAATAAAATATGTATAGCATAACTGTAAATGGCAAATTTCTTTCTATTCAAGTATTCCCATACATTTGACACACATATTTAGACAATGATTGTCAAGCAGTTTTTGTTAAATTAAAATTAAAGCGCGCTTGCACATTCAATAACATAGCGGATTTCATAAAGATCAAAGACACCGAGACGGAGTGTATTTATACTGTTCTTATTTATACTGTGGATCTGTTGCTATGCAAGATAAGACTATTAACTTGTTTTTTAAAAAAATAAAGAAAAACTTTCAGAAATCAAACTTTTGAATACAGATGGTTCATTATCTAAAAGTTTTACGTTATTCTATTCAAAATTGTGTGATAAAGATGTTCTGATGTTTGATAATCACAGCTTTTTATGTTGTATTCCTATTTATGTGGTTTCTATGTTTATGTATTTTTGTTTTCAGCATTCTACCTGTCTGTATTATATGAAGAAGTATAATTTTTGACACAACATCCTGCAAAATGGCTCTTATGACCACATTCATATTTCTTATTAGACGTCAGAGCCTGAAGATTCTTGATTAAAAAGTTATAATTTTTGATATCACTTTTGTACAGGGTAACTCCGGGATTTAAGAAGATGCTGAACCGTCCTGTTTTACCCTTATTTTGTATTTCCAATTTTTTGTAAAAACTATTAGTCGGGATGATAACTGCTTCTCCAGAAAAAAAGAGAATATAGTAAAGAATTGCATAAAGCATAAGAGTTTAAGAAAAACAAAAAAAAGTTTATAGACTGTTATTACACA
>QVOA01000659.1:0-16715 GCA_014825685.1 Pseudomyrmex cubaensis
GAGAGAGAGAGAGAGAGAGAGAGAGCTTTCCCCCGGAGCCCGCATTCCCGAATCCATTTTTCAAATTCGCGTATTCCGCGCGTCCGGGCGAATGTAGCGATTTAAAATCGAAACCCCGATTTCCCCTCTCTCCTCTTCTTTATCTCCTGCTTTCCTCTTCCACGGACGACACGAGCGATTGATCTGTCATTTCGAGAGTAAATCTTATCTTTATTCCGCTCAGCGCGGCGTAATATGATTGCCAGTAATTTCTCGTCCGGGAGAAAGATGGTGACGTGAATTTAGGTCAAAAATTAGTTATACCGGTCTGGGGTTGATTGAAATTTCGTTTGTCTTGGCGCTCTCGGTGCAAGAGAGAATTTTAGATCATGGAGACACACATACACACACCGTCTTGATAATATTTTAAACAAATTACGGTAAAATGTAATTTTCGTTTTTTATGTGTGACATCAGAAAAAGGTCAATTGAATGATCAAATTATCCCAAGGAAATTTAGCTCTCTCACAAAAACAGAACTCACAAAATCTTTAATAACAGTTTATAACGTCCTAATAATCAAAATGTATTTTATGCGCGCGCGTCACACATATATTCGCGTGACGGTATCCATAGATAATTCCGACGTGCAAAGAAGGCTCTTGTCGATCTTCCCTCACGGCTGACTAGCTCGCACACGGATGACTCTTTTATGTAAATTACGTAAACGTCGCCGCAGGAGAGTCGCCGCCGTCACGTCGCGTTAACGTTACGAGAAAGTTCATCGTCGTCGTCGTCGACGACGACGACGACGACGACGACGACGACGACGACGCCGTTGTCAGTGCCGCGCGCTTCCGACTCGGGAAACGCCGAAGGGCGAGCGTGCGTCGCGCGGACTAGCGAGCGGGTTATTATTTGGATCGTAAATTTTTATTGCGCACGCAGGGCTCCTTTTTTACGAGGGCCATTACGCCGTTGCCACGTAAGGCTGTGCCAGCCACTCCTCCGAGCGACCCTTATTTCTCTTTTTTTCTTCCCTTTTTTCCTTCTCTTCGCTCTCGGTCACTCTTCTGCCTCGTTTCTTCTTTCTTTCTTTTTCTTCCTCTCTTTCTCTCATTCTCTCATTTCCGATCCTCTCTTTCCCTTTCCGTGGCACAGATTTTACGCGCAGAGACAAGGACCCAACGGGCAGTACGCTCGCGAGAGAGAAAGAGAGAGAGAGAGAGAGCCGCGCCGGGCTCGAGTTTCTGGCGCCCTTTCCCGGTTTCCCTTTGTCAAAGGCCGTCCTTTTGTGCACGGTTTTCCGTGGAAAATCGAGTTAAACGATAGTCAAAGCAATACATCGCGATATTATTCCTCCGCGGCATTCTGATGCCCTGTGGAGAGCCATCCACTTACGTGTTTTTCGACGACACGCGTGGGGAATTATGATGGAAACCGAGAACGCGCGCGCGCGCGAACTCCTTGCAAAGTTCTTGTTACATTATACACGCTGTGAAAGAGGCGCGTGCGCGCGTTCGCGGGTTAATCGCGACGAAACTCGCGTAGTGTGAATTCCGCGCGATTCCCCCGTTGCATAATGATAATGAGATATTATTATGTATTAATTCGACGCTAGTGTTGTTCAAATTAGCACATGTACAATATATTAAAATATTTAATGCGCCCACATATAGGTACGTATTATGCGTCGTATATACATCGGCATATTTTAGATGCACGACGTATTTTTTGCCATTCTTTTACGAAAAAAATCGACCCTCGAAGCGACCGTAAAAATCAAATCTCTCCTAAAAAACGTGCATTTGGTACATTTTTTTTTGTTTTTTACGTTTGCTTTTATTTTCTTTTTTACCGCCTTTATCTTGCACTTTTGTGATCACGGCGAACCAACACGCTATTGTGTCCGCGTTCTGAATGAACCTCGACGCCCACTTTCTCGTTAACAAACGCGCGCGCGACTCGACTCGCCGAGAGTAAACTTTTTCGTTTTATACTCTCGGATCCGGAAAGGCGTTGGTGTGCGGTTTTCCGGCGACCAGATCGTCCCTGAAGGAGCCGCCTTTACCGCCACAAGATCGCCTCGTCCGTTCGCGACACACATATACACAACCCCAAGAGAGATCGTCTCTCGATGCGACGGGGAAAAACCTCTCGCGTGTGTAGGCGGAGAACGAAATCGTCCGTGAAACGAGCCTTCTCGCAGGCAGACAGGCAAGCAGGCAAGCACGCGAGAAAGGATTTTCGATAATCCTAGGAGCGAGCGCGCGAAGGACGAGCGAGAGGAACGAAGGGCGCGCGAGATCGCTCGCTTACTCGCGCGGGCGGGGGTTGGAAAATCGGTGGGATGGTCGCGGCGGTTCGCCTGACCTAACCTAATGCTCGCGGTCTCGAAGGTCCCTCCGCTAGGTTTTTTTTTTTTTTTTTTTATCCCATGTGTGGTTTTTGTTTTATCCTCCGAGATAGCCGAGACTTTTGGTGCAACAATGAAGTGCCTCGACCGGGTGGTGCTGGCCGCAACGTAGAGAAGGAGAAACGACGAGGAGGCCGCGCATACATAGGGGCGCGAGCGGTAGAAATCGGTGGAGAGACAGAGGGACGGGAGGAGACAGGGGGAAAGCGACAGAGGAAGAGAGAAAGGAGAGTGAGAGAGAGAGGAGAGCGAGAGCGAAAGAGAGAGAGGGGCCGGTGGTGGTTTTTCGTTATCGACATTTTCCACGGCGCGTCAGGGTGTGCGTGAGAGTACGTGCGTGAGCTTCTCTCGTAGCCCCCTTCGCTCGTGCATGTGTACGTGTGTTCGTGCGCTTATGTATGCGCGCGCGCGCGCGCGAGCTTTCGTAGGTGTTTGCGGCACTGTGTGAGTGTAAATTCGTGTGTGCGTCGATGGCTATGCTCGTCTGCACGCACGAGTGTGTGAGTTCGTGTTCAACTACGTGTAGGTGTACGTGTGCGTGCTTGGGCGCGCGCGCACGTATATGTACGTGTGTGTGTATGTGTGTATGTGTCGAGTTTTCTGGAGGTTTCCCCTAGCAACGAGCAGCAGCACCAGCACCAGCCACAGCCCGGCTTAGGGGTAGCTACGAACCCCACGCGAAACGCGCCACCGCCACGATCGGTCGTCGGTTCGCCGGAGAACCGGCGATCCCGTGGATCGGAAAAGCTCTCCGTCCGTGTTTCTGGCCGCGGCGTCTTTTTCCAACCGTTGGTCGGGAGAAAGTTTTTCCAGATGTTAGCGGCGCCGTTGAAATATTCACGCGGCCGAAGACGCAATTGACTTGAAGGTCGGCATTATGTATTGACCTGCTGACGTGTGTCAACTTGATTGGCAAGAGCGAATCAATAACTGAAGAAGTTGAATTCGGGGGCTCGTTTATATATAGACTGAGGATCAAAGAACCGTCAGATATCACATGATAAATATCTTAATCGCAAGATATATTTTGTTTTCTACTAAAAAAAAAAAAAAAAAAAAAAAAAAGTTCCAAATGTTGTTTAGTCGCGAAAAATTTTTTCCAAAGAATACACATTCTTGATTGCGAGTTGTCGTAGAAAAAAGATACTCGGTCGTAAATTTTTTGCAGAAATATCTATAACGTAATACGCGACGTTTTGCAGATACAATGTAGTACATATAACACTCGATACGCGCTACATCTACTACTATCGATCTCGTCTATTATTTCATTCGATGCTACGTTTTTTCCCCTACTAAACGATCGAAAGTCCATGAAAAACACCTGGATACACGACGTCCGGAGAGTTCCGGAATTCCGAGAAGGTGGTTTTTTTACATTCCCCCGTTAGATAAGCGCGAGGAAGAAGAAGAAGAAGCGCGAAATGGAATTTGAGCTCGTTTTTTATCCGCTTTCGTCAAGTCGCGGGTTTAATCTTTTTACGAGCGAGCTACTAGACTCCTCTAGCAAGGATTAAGATCGACGTGAATTAGATTGTGCACTGTCCTTCGTCGTTCTCGCGGATAACGTCGCTCTCGCGTAATGCACTTACCCGGGCGGCAAGCAGCAAAACGCGACAGGGGGACGGGGGCGTGAGAGCGTGTAACGGCATTTTGCAGTAATACCCGTTGTTACGATTGACGGGACCGGGCGAGAGGAGTACTTTATTGAAATCGTGTGCGGTCGTTAACGTGTTGGAACTATCGTTTCTCGGAACGTTGACGCGATTCGAAAAAGAGCGAACGAGAGAGAAAGAGAGAGAAGGAGAGAGAGAGAGATATGAGGAAGGGGGAGGACAGAATCGCGCGCGCATTGACGCGCGCGGGATTTATATTTGCGTCGTGCGATTTTAATCGCTCGCGTCAACGCGACGATATTGTCCGGCAAAGAATCCCGGATAACGACTGACGATGACAAGAAGAGACGAGTCTCGCAGTGAGCTGCATTGAAAACGCGACTGTCTCTTTCGACGACTAATATTGCCGAGATAAATAAACGTCGCGAGTATATTCCGATATATCGGTCGTTCTCGAGGATGTCGCTCTTCGGATCTTTGAAAAGTCGCAAAACAATCCGGGGGAGAGCGCACGTCGATCATGCCTGACTGTTATTACAATATTATAGATCTGTCCGTATGTCGTTATTCTAGCGTCCAAAAAAATCTTACATGTATTACCTCGTTTAACGGTGTCCATTTCTATTATCTCATTTACCTTTATATCGTCCTCATTACGTCTAATAGCGCGGTAGTTCGCTGAATTGTAACGAAACACGCGCAACAAAAGAGCTGATAAAATTTCAGCTGAGAAAAAGTCCCGGAGAAAATCTTCTACGCCCGGCGAAAATTATTATCCTAATCGTCTCTTTTTTGCGGATGGAATGTCATCGCGCGCGCATGCACACAGTCACGGAAACGCGAGACGTGTCGTCGGGAAGGATATTCTCGCGAACTCGCCTAAACTATCTAAAAGCGTGTCATCGTGCGCGGAAGAGCGCCGACTTGTTTCCTCGTAAGCGAAAATCCGAGCTCGCGCCTGTTTTTCACAGACGAAAAAAAACCGGAGGGATATGCGCGCGAGCGCGCGAGAAAGTAGAATTTCGCCGAAAAGCCCGACAGAAATCAAGTTTCCACGGTATATGTAGGCGGGGACTTTGTTTTCAAACATATTCTCGTTGCCAGCGACGAGCGGGGGGTAAAAAGCACCAGCGAGGCTCCGATTTCACGAGGAAACCTCGCGCTAACGGCGAATCCGATGGCGTGCGTGCGCGCGCGAAACGGCCAGAAACGCGGGCCGCCGCCGCCGCCGCCGCCGCCGCCGCGCTAGTAACTCAATCCGAGGAGTTTCGACGAAAAGTGTTGTATTACTGGGGTGCTATTTCTCTGATCCCAGATCATCTTCATTCGCGCGGAATTTCGAAACGGCACAAAATTCCCAGCCCACCGGCCGCGCCATCGATCCGCCTTCCCCGCGTGCGCCCGCTTCGTTCCGGACGCTCGATAGTTCGCGCGCGAGGAACGCGAACGTCAGAGAGCTCGGTCTCTCTTTAACTCGGAAATTTCTCTCATACATATTTGGGGGGATTTTTTCGAGTCTTACCGACGCGAAACTCGCGCGAATGTTTCTCTCACCGTTTCCGACGTCGACTCTGTGTCATTCGTTTAATTATAATTGACATTTATAATATGATACTGTGAAATATTCATCGGAAGTATGCTAATTATTTCGTTGAAATCTCTCCGGTTTTTTATTAAAAGAAAGAAGCGACGAAGAGAATTATTTCTTCCGGCGGATACATTTGACACAATTTTTCATCAAGTTTTGCTCTGATCAAATTAATCGCGATTTCACCGAATCTCGTGTCTCGCGTCCTGTTTAAAAAAAAGTGTCGAATATTCTCCTCCCTCTTCCAGTCTGGACTTTAATACAAGTTATTACCGTATTGATCAACAGACAGATTCTGCTCGCTCGAATCGCGAGCCGAAGGAGCTTTGAGATGAGCGATTCACGGGTGCTCTGCACGGAAACGTCTGGAAACGTGGGCTCGAAGCCTTCGCTACGCGAGAGAGCGTTGGCAGAAACGAGATAGAGCGACGAGAAGAGGAGAGATCCAGGCGGAGGAAGTGAGAGAAACCCTTTCTCTCTCTCTCTCTCTCTCTCTCTCCGTGTCTCTCTCCACTCCTCTTGCCCATCTCCTCCCTCGCTCTTCACCCCCGCCAATAGCCCTAGTCGTTTCCAGCAAGTACTTCTATGTACCAACCATCTCCTACACGCTACCCTTATATACGTTGTATATTTACCTCCGCGGCATGTACGCGCGAGCTCGCTCGCCCACCCGCCCGCCTTTATATACATATATATATATATATATATACACACACATATATATATATATACACACATATATAACGTACGTATATGTATGTACGTATATACATCGGGGGCCCTGCGCGCCGAGTACATAGGTCCGAGCGCCACATAAAAAGTACATGGGGCAGGTATAGCTCCGGCTGAAAATTATTCCGAGTATTTTCGAATTAGCGCGTCGGAAGCGGAGGAAGAATCGCGCGCGCAGTTCGGAAGAGCGGAACGAAGAGAGAGAGAGAGAGAGATAGAGAGGAGAGGAGAGGAGAGCACGCGGTTCTAGCACGCGAAATGCAGTTTTCCTGCGTTGCAACGAGGCAACGCGCGCGCGATGCACCGTCGTCGTTTCTTGAGCGCGTTTCGAAACGAGTTCTCTTGTGTGTCGTTCCTCTTTCCTCTCCTCTCCGAATACCGAAATTCCGCAGCGACGCGTTGTTGGCGACTGTACCCGGGCTTCCTATCTGTCTCTTTCTCCCTCGTGCTCTACGTCGCGGTATATATCGTGCGCACATATAGCGTTTTCGAGCGGAGCTCCGGAGAATTTTCGGAGTCGCCATTGTTGCCGGCGGTGGATGGGCCGCCCAAGCGGAATTATATTCTCGCGACGCGCGAGCGTGCTCACAGCCGGGTTCACTGGCTGAGCGGAGTAACTAAGGTGGCACCGCGATTTTTAAATTGCAAAAGCGCCGACGACGTGTCTCGGGACTCGTTGACGCGGAAAAAGAAAAGGATCGACGCACGACGCCAAATGTCGCCGATTTCAAGACGTAGTTTGCATTTTGCGGACGCTGAATGAGCGCTGAATTATCATATCCGATTGCAAACAAAAAAAAAAAAAAAAAAAAAAAAAAAAAAAAAAAAAAAAATGCAGAGGATCGCGTTAACGTTCAAAATGTAAGTTTGTATATATATTGGACGAATATATGGTGTTTGTAATGACTTTTGCATCAATCTCGATATTCATCACCACCATCAGTTTCCTGCGTCATTGCGTTATTCGATTTAACCGCGAATATTGAATTGCCGACTATCGATCGTAATCGACTAATGAATAATGCCGATGACACTGACGTTCGATGAATTCAATATCGCAGTCCGATTTATCAAATTTGCAGCTAAACAAAATCTCTTTAATAACGTTAAAAATAATACAGAGTCGCAACCGGAAAACAAATAGAAAAATGAAGCAATATCAACTTGTTTGTTTTATCCCTTTTATATATATATATATGTAAATATATATAAATAATTCAATGTTAACATAGTGTTTAAAACGAGAGTCACGTTGCGTGTCATGTCTTATATAACCTAACCTAACCTAGACCGTACATTCATAAAATTCTACGACTCCACCGTTTGCCGGCGCGACTGTACGTCGAGGTTGGCGTTATATATCCTTTATTTCCTTTCAGCCTGCGCGACCTTAGAAGCCACCACCTCCATGGTCGCGGGAACGTTTGTCTGGTAGCAAACTTGACGAATTACAATTATCGAAACGAGCGTCCTTCAGAACGCATTGTTCTAAAAGTGGTCTCATTTCGTTCACTCCGCGAAGAATCGCGATGTTTTTTTTTTTCTTTCAAACTTTACGAACAAAAATTCACTCGAAACAGAGTTCCGATCTTTGTGATTTTTCAATTCAACTTTCTTTGCTTCTCGTTCCTCAAATTGTATCATCGATTTTGAGTGAATTGCCTTGTTGCCGAAACGCCGCGTCATTTTCCATGTCACACCCGCGTCGTTTCTCGAACACACATTCGAACAAGCTGCTTTCCCTCGGAATTTTTGTGAGTGACGTTTGTATGTCGCTCCGTGCGATGATGCACACCGCGGAGATGTGCTCGTTCGGCGCGCGAAGTTCAGCGAAAATCTCTCGTCTCCTAACTCACCTTACTCTCTTTCCTCGCGCTCCACCTCGGGGAACGCTCAAGAAAACCGCGCTATGAAGCTCCGCATGATGAAATCATACGACGTGAAGTATCCCGGATGCGCGCAAGATTCGGCGAATAACACGAATAGGGAATATTCTTGACGCTATGTGAGCGAAAAAAAAAAAAAATTGAAAAAGTTGCGCTCTCTCTCTCTCTCGTCAGATATCTATCGCATGTTGTTGCATTCGCTTGCGGATAACTTTGTGAACAACGTGCGATGTTAAGCGCATAAATATTTCGAAGTTGAAAAATATAAAAATCAGCTAACGCGCGCGTGTCTCTCCCCTAATGATAAATATTTACGGGGATGTTTCAACGCGTCGTCCGTATTTGGCGAACATTTTTCCTATAAACAAATTGCGTGACGCGTATATTTGCGTCAACATGCATGTACGGGAAACGCGAAACGCATTACGAAGTGACGCGAAAAAATGCGTGAAAAAATGCGCCGGTCTAAGCCTGCCTAAGTAATAATCTCCCTTGAAATGCATCATTCAACGCGGCGACGCAGCGCGAAAATCTGCCGTTTGTGAAACGACGCGTTCCCGCAGATACAAGCTTTTTCTTGCTTTTTCGTAGGTAGTCGCGACTTTTTTCGAGAAGCGAGAAAACCGCGTGTGTTACCGCGGTTATGTTGCGATGATTAGCGGCGCGTTTTAACGGTACAATTTTCCTGTGCGTGCGATTACAAGGGAAGTGTATGTAAAAAACAGATTCGAATTAATTTTTCCTTCTTTCCACCAATTTTTTTCTCTTTCCTGTAGTTCGAAATTTTACTTTTAGAATCCGTAAATGTTTCTCATATTTTTTTTTTTTTTTTTTGCTAGTATCGGAAATAAGAAGTTTTGCTCGATTCGAAGATGCAATATGGTGCTGCACGCAGCAGATCATATTCCCTTACGTGAGGAATCTTTTCCAACATCGATACGATTGCGTAACAATTTTCGAGTGCTCGCAGATGGCGCAAAAAGAAAGTGAAACAGAGGGGAAAAGAAAAATCTCACTAACGTGTTCACAGACATGTATCGCGAATAAGTATATGAGTATTTTATATACGTGTATGTGTGTGTATAAGTCAAAATAGACTCAGAAGAACTACTTGTATTAGATAGAAAAGGTCAAATTGAAAAATTGCAAAATGATACTGTTCGCGGCAAACTACACTTCTATACTTCTACGAAATGGTTTATCTAAAAGTAATAACTTCAAGAGAGAGTTTGTATATATATATGTATATACAATATATATATATATATATATATCATCAAGGAGGTTCTTTCGCAAAGAAATACAGCAAATATGGTTTAATGCAATTTATAAATCGAGAAGCTGACGACTCGTCGACGGAAAAAAAAGGAAGGAAAGCCGTCTCTCTATTGCGACTTCTTTTTTATTCTTTCTTTCTTTCTTTCTCTCTTTTTTTTTTAACGAGTCAACGGATAAATTTATCCGTCAACGGATAAATGTTTGTTATGGAAGTGAGTGCAACGAATGATTCTGACAACTCACGGAGGGAAATAAATCTAAGTTAATCCGCTTCGGTCGTTTTATCGAATTTGGAAGACTGCACATTTTACGTAATCATTTCGCCGTCACTCACTTTTTTTCTGTCACCATCGGCCCTGTCTTTCGCAGTTGTAAGACATGTTTGTCTGCTTGCTCGGTAATCGCCACGTGAAAATTACGCGCGCGGCGCGTCAGCGCTTGTGTAATTTTAAACAGTTTCAATTCTCTCCCCCTTCGTTGACTGATACGTAACGTGAAACATTTAATTTCATGAATACGCGAAAATTTATAATAATATGTTAAACACGCGCGCGCACACAAACGTTTAAATATCTCGCAATGTTATGGTAGCGTGCAAAACGCGTTCACGACGTCCCGACGCAAATTCTAACACGCGACGTCCAAAAATTCCTTCGCAATTAAAAAACTCGCGCGACTTGCCGGGTTCGCGCGAATTCGAGAAATTTATTCTCGACATTTAATGTAATCTTTACATCGGGCGCGGGTTTTGTTTACGATAACAGCGGGTTTCACGAATGATAATTCTCGTGATAAATGTTGTCGAAATCATACATATGCCTGTCTCGTATAAAAATAATTGCCGATTTAATGACTCCAAAATATATACGTTTGTTCCCGATTGAACCCGCATGAAATTTCACGTTGATTTAATCGCGATGTCGTTAATTTCTACTTCGGATTTACCCCGCGCGAAAGCGTATCAGCACACGTGTGTGTGTGTGCGAACGCGGTGCGTTCGAAGGTTCCTTTGACACAGATAGATAACGGGCCGATAAACGAGTTAATTTGTAGATACCACCTTTCGGACGCGCGCGAAGCAGCAGAAGCTTCGCGTGTATGAATCACCGCGTGAAACAGATCTTGCCCAGCGCGCTCGCGTCACGTTTCGCTCCACAGACACGATAAATGACAGTGACTGAGCGGTCCGCATCATCAGCATTAATTTCGAGATCCGTTCATTATTTCCATTCCGCGTATTGCAAATTGCTTTAATGCACTCGGCGCGACTGTAACGTAACTATAGCCGCTCTGATCGTTTTCGCTCGCGAAAAAAAAAGAAGCGCGACCTCGAGTTCACGTAACCTTGACGTAGATACGTTTAAAAATACATTGTACGCGTAGCGAGAGAGGAGAAGACGGAAAGAAGATCGCGGGTTCCGTGTCGTAGAGTTTCTTACGCGTCATCGACTTCGCGTTTCGCGAGTAAGTTTTTTTTTCCTTTTTTTTTTAATGTAAGAAAGAACGCGATTCGCCCCGAAGATACGGCGAGGTGCGAGGCAAGAAGAAGCGCGCGCGGGAAACTTTTTACTTGTCATCCAGACGCGGCCGTGTGCAATATTGATAGACTCGTCTCTAGATAATGGCGGACTATTGCGCAGACTGTAATTGCACAGTAGAAACCGTTTAGAGCCACCCTCCTCTCACTCTCCCGGGTCTCGGCGGGCCCGCGCTGCGTAAAGAAACGGCGACGCAAATGATACATTCTTGAATTTATTCAAATGATAG
The DNA here is from genome assembly GCA_014825685.1 of Pseudomyrmex cubaensis. Classification (NCBI taxonomy): domain Eukaryota; kingdom Metazoa; phylum Arthropoda; class Insecta; order Hymenoptera; family Formicidae; genus Pseudomyrmex; species Pseudomyrmex cubaensis. The sequence goes on from QVOA01000659.1 coordinate 11,263, forward strand.
ATTTCTTTCTCCTTTTCTCGGATAATTACGATATTTAGATCTTGACTTGACGTTATTACCCGAGTTAGCCGCGCGGCGTTCGGCTTCTTTACTCTTCCTGTCGCGGCGGCGCAATTTCGCAGTCGTGAATGTGCGTCGGTTGTGTTGTCACACGCGTAGTCACGCACACGCGAGTTCGAGGCAAAGACGACGCATTCGCCCGGGACGGGACAACGTATGATTAAACAGGTTGAAAATCACTCGCGATACCCAGTGTTTTACCAATTACGCCGCGGCCCGCCTGACTATTAGCCGCGAATGCGATATTAATTCGTCCCTCGGAATAAGAAACGAGATTATAAATTATATACCGCTTGCTCGCGCAACGCGTGCGCTCCGATCGCGAGGATTAATAAATATCAATTTATTCAGCTCCGGTTTTGCGGCTTAACAGCTGTCAATTTTTTTGTTTCGTAATTCATCTGGCTGGTTATTCATATGGGGAGATTTTATTATTGCCTGGTTATACATATATGCAAACTAAAACCATAATTATGCAATAAATTCTTTGTTGTAACAAAATTGTTTTTTTTTTTTTTTTTGTTTTTTTTCACGCAGCGTCAACAATAGGAAAAGATTTAATCTCATGCATACAGCATAGTTTTGCAGAAATTTCCCGTTTATATTTGCGGAGTTGTAGATGTTCCAAATATATGTATTGCCTGGATTATGTTGTTAATCAAAATTCTTTGACAATTGTGCGTGTGTGTGTGTACGTGATAGAACCAAGCGATAAAACTTCGCGGCATCTTTAAAATCAATATCAGATTAAATCGAAACGGCCGAAAAATGATTTAGAAAAACGTTAACGTCTAAATCGGGAATAAAATGCAAAAGACACAATTGTATTGAAAGATAAATACCTAAGTAGATACACGTAGAGAGGAAGAGAGGATGTAAAACTATTTAAAAAAACAAACGTTGTCGAGCGATAGCGTTTAAAACTGATATCACGGCACACACAAGAGCGATATCACGTCATGCGCTCTCGTATTAATGCGTCGACAACAAAAACATTTTTTCGCCTATTAGCCCCGGTTTGGGCGGCTCGCGGCGCTAAAATGATATTGAATGCGCAGGTATGAAATTAAAATGGCTCTCTCACACAACACAATATATATGTGTATGTGTGTATATATTGTATATACACACAGTATGTATAGCCGGCGGCGTGCGCGTCGATCGCGCGCCCCTGTTTTTGTCCGCGATTTCGAAAATGCGCATCCGGGATTTTAATATATAGCTGGAAAATAATGGAAAAGAGTCGCGAGAGCGCGCGAGCGCGCGCACGAACGAGCGAACGAACGAATGAGCGGCGATATTAAATATCGCCGCCACGCGTGCCACAATATTTACGTTTAGTCTCGCGCAAAATATTTGCGTCGTCGTTTTGAATTCCCCTCGTATCCGCCGCACCGACGTATCGCATCAATCCGAAAACGACAACAGCAATCTGCAGCGCTCTCACAGCGAGAGACGGTGCAAACCATCTATACGTCCCGCTTGCTACTGCTTGTTGCTTACACCGTCGACATCGAACGTCAATGGGGAAGGTTCATCGAATGACTTTCGCCAGTGTCGGGTGACAGAGCTTTTAGACTCCATCCATGAAGTAAACCAATCCGATGACTGCGCGCGCGAAACGTATTACTATTATATCCATATACATATATATATATACCGCACTATTATATCTCTCCCTCCACTCTTCCCCTCCCACTCTGACGAGAGTGTAACGGAAATTATTTACCTCGTTTAGCCATAATGTATATATATGTATTTCTGTACACGTAAATATATTCTCTCTATATATATACACATACGAGTAATCAGATCCACTCTGTTGCTTGACATAATATTCATGTAACCACGTACGTACCTATATTAAATGCGAGGAGAGATTCGATGTTGTTTTGTCGTACTGTTACAATATATTCCCCTCCTCGACTTCAATTGCAAATCGAAGGAGGAAAATTCAGACGAAATTAGAAAAGATTTTTCAGATTTCGTTAATTTTCGAGAAAAGCGAACTCATTCCAGTTAATATTGCGATATTTCTGAAGGAGTGAAACCAACGTCACGTCACGCGTCTCGCACACACGCAAAGGCCGATCGCGTTCGATTATATTCGAAGACAAATTACCGCCGCTAATTGTATCTTCTCAAGAGGATAATCTCTTGCCTCATTAGATAATTCTCCTGACATGGCTGTACTTTACACGCGGAGCTCAATAACGTCAAAGACTAATTGGCCGATTCCGGTTGGAATGGAGTTTGCGTCACAAGATGGAACGGGAAACGCGCGATATTGGACACTCGACAGTTTCTTGTTCCTACAGTCTTCTCGTAGATTTTCCGCGATTTCACTTCATTTCCGAATCGCCTTTTGATCGAGGAATTTTATGGATAGGCTGCCGACGTGTCTATGGAATCGGTAGTTCTCTAGATTTTGTATTGCTGCGCGACTTGCGATCGTATGTAATAATTTGAATTATAATCTTTTTTTATTCCCGTTTCATTGCGGAAACATCGCGCAGATCTTAACGAGATATGTCCTCTCATCTCGCGGCACGGAAAACAAAGTGATTAGTTACTTCAGAATGTAATTATACCTCGCGCGTGTATAATCGCCGCTATTCGCAATGGCGCTTGTCGAACGCGATGTTATTGATTTCTTTTTGCCTCCGAATCGTGTTCTCTTCGAAGTGTAATTGTCGTCGTTAAACTATTCTTAGTGCTTTTGCACCATCTTTGACGTTTGAAAAAAAAAAAAAAAAAACTACATCCGTTACACACTCCTCGTCGCGGTCTCTAGGTGTAAAAGAGATACTTTGCATAACACACTTGACTGTTTTCTCGTTAATCCTTTCGTCAGCAAAAATGCACGTTCACGCATATTGTACAGTTGGATACTCTTCTCTTGCGAAGAAAACTTCAAGAACCCATCAATCAAGACGCATCGTCTGTGTGATCGTCCCTCGACGAGTTTTACGATGAACCACGTGAAAAAGTAATAAATGCGGCCGATAAATGCGCGGTGCGCAATTGCACGCGTACAATTGCCGACGCGTTGGTCGGCAATTTCACAAAAGATAGGAAAAGGTTAATATCAGTTAAAGTTCAACGGCGTTTCTCTCGGCGACCTGGCGGTCAAAGTATCGATGCTTTATTGCGTCCCTCCGCGCGATGTGCAACGCGTGACGTTCGCTCATGCCGTGCGCGCGATAATTAAGTGTCATTCCCGCGACCTCTAATATCGCGACCCGGTTAATATCTGTAATCCGCGCGGAACGATTTCGAATCGCGTAGCGAACAACGACGTGGCTCATAATTAGTCGGAAGACAGAGGGGAAACGGCGAAACAGAGATAGAGAGAGAGAGAGAGAAAGACAACGCGATCATAATTGCCGCGCGCTCGTCCGCGGCCGGGCACAATCAATTAAATGGCGCGCGCGTTCGAGATGGAACGCGACCTTTTCTCACTCCTTCCGGTACAAATCGACGTTTCTTTTTTACTCTTTCCCCACCCTCTTCCGTGGAATAATCCCTAATTGAGTAGTCCGCGTGTACGTCGGGGGAGATAAATTTCGAAAAAAAAAAAAATCGACGTTTCTCCGTGATAAACGCAAATTTGCCCATCTGCACTTTGGCTTTATCAGCGTCAACATTTAAATCCGCGTATTGTATCTTTCTTCCTTTTTTCCCGGGGAAGAGAATTGCACAATTTACTTTTTAATAATATTTCACACACACACATATATACATAAAGAAGTATGTGCAAGTGTGTGACACAGAACGCGCCGTGTATTTGAATTGTTACCGCGTGCCTTTTTATTACACGCGATCGTGACGCGATCGAGATCGATACTTTACGTCCGCAGATGGACGTAAATTAGAAGCCGTTTTCTTATCGCGTTTTCCGCAAACGTTTTTTCTTTTTTTAAACAAACACATACAGCAATAATTACTCGTCGATAATCGTCGGTCGGGATGACGCGTTTTAAACAAGTTGCGCGGCCGCTTCTCTTTCTCGTAAAGTTTTAATGAAATGAAAGGAAAAACTCTCGGAGCGCGCGCACGAAGTTGAGGACGCCATGTTACGTCACATGAACTAAAACTTATAAAACTTGCGGGTGAGTCTTCACATTCACTTGTCTTGTCTACGAACTTTGGGTTCGTATAGCAACAGGGAACATGGCAGCAGGGAAATATCTGCGCGATATAATCGTAAACCGAAAATTAATATACAAAACTAATTTGACGTAATTCGAGATATATTTCGCGACGTAACAGCCAGTATAAACAAGGATCGCAAAGTAGAGGAGGATTTTAAATCAACAATCCCGGAACACGCGGCTCTCTCTCTCTTGTCTCGTAAATAGGAAACACATACACAAGAAACTCCCTTGATACTGAACAATCACATTACGGAAATTTTAATTAGAGAAAAACCAGCACTCACTCTCTTTCCTTCCACCCCCTTCCCGTACGTTTAAATGTGTGACAGGGGAGGAGATAACTAAAAGAACATTACAGCTAATTTGAAAATTAATTCAATTAAGTACCGCTTTCGTAACGGGTTTGTCAAATGTAATATTCGATATTTTCAATATCAAAGGAAAATTCGATAAAATGTTGAATTATAGTGGAAAAACGCGCTGACACAAAAGGATATTGAAATAATATGTAATTAGCTTCTAGGTTATTGATTGGTCGTTTTAACGTGGAGTTAAATTTACGAAATTACATGTGTGCATTACGTTGCCGCACACAAATACTAGTAAGATTGATTAAATAGCTACGCGCGGGAATTAAACAATAATCCTGTTATCGTGCCCTGTGTGTCGGTTTCAACGGCGCGGCGTATACATACATATTCGATTGAAATCGTTAAGATCTTAAGAGATACCTTGTTATTAAATATACAATCGGAACACTGCATTACCTGTTGCTGCTGCTCGGTTTCGCGCTGAAGTTCCAAAACATCCGCTCCTGAAAAATCCAGAAGTGGTTCAATAATTAGTATCTCGATGGGGCGATACATATATATCTGGTGAATATATATATATTTACGATTTTAATTAGTTGTAAGTAACAAATTGCGCCAATTGTGTTTCTCTCTCATAAAAATAATAATATTTCAATAAACTGTTAACATTGACAATCTGTTGAGTTTCAGTTTCGCTTCTGTTTCAGGTCGTATCCGTCACCGGTGCAGAACGGAGGACCAAATGGCGCGACGACAATGAGCTGCGCGAATTCTCAAGAGGTGTTGGTGAAGCAAGAGGCGAGGGACGACGGTTACGAGACGAGTCCGGACCTCGAGATGAGGAGCACCGGCGGTGACAGCAGTCAGCAGTATCACACGCCGCTGACACCACACACGCCGCACACACCGCACACGCCGCACACGC
>QVOA01000660.1:0-12275 GCA_014825685.1 Pseudomyrmex cubaensis
TACATATAAATAAAATCAGTAATATAAACATTACTGACAATCACACAAGAATATTATTAGGTATTACAGGAATCATTGAGAATATTACTAGCAATTACACAGAATACCAGTAATTCTTTCGTACCACTGCCGCAATATATATTACTGCCAGTAGTTCTTTTTCGTAAGGAAATTTGCATAATAGCGTAAAAATGATCACATTTCAATTACTGACGAATCAATTAAGTTAAATTTCGAATGTTCGAATTCAAAATTATAAAACGTTACATAAATCCGTAAAGAAGTGTCAAAAGATAAAATTAATTATAATAAAGACAACATTGTTACCATTTGTCAATAATTTATGTAATGTTATTTCCATTTATCGATAATTGAAATGTAGCATTCAATAAGTTCTTCTTGTAAATATACATATATATATATTTAATAAATAATGCACTTTGATAACAATATAAAATATATAAAATATATACATATATGCAATACAAAACAGCTAATTGAATACGGCGCGCATATCGATTCTAGTAACTACTAAAAATCCTCGAACTAACTATAAAAGCTTTGTGTTCACGCATCCAGTAAAATCATGGAGAAGCCATTATATTTTAATTTTACGCATGCGTCATTACGTCATCGACCACATGATAGATTTTGATAAATCCATGTTCTGCTTTATTTTCGAGAAATTCAGGAAGTTCATATAAAATTCACATAAAACCTATATAATATGAAATGTACATATAGTAGTATATAATAACGATATTAAAGGACTAAGAAACATATAAATTTCTTTTATCGTTGCAACAAATATTGATATTCACACAATTTGGCTGCAAAAGCAAAACTAAATATTGTCGATTGCTTATAGAAACATAATTACTCTTATATATTATGTTCTTTTTCCTGAAGGGTTTAACGATACTTCCTTGCATACAAAATACACATACATTAATACACTACTGACGATTGAGACTTCCAGTGCGCATGCGTTGATCCTATTCCACGTTCTCCCATCACTGCGCACACCTCGTGCGCGCTCGCGGGGCACTCACGATCGCTTGGATACGTCGCGAGAATCTCGTACCGAACAAGGTGAGAAGAGTGGAAGAGCAGGGGACTTCGCGTTCCGTTTTCCGTTAGTATCGCGTCGCGTCCGCTCGGAAACGTGGTCGCACGACCACGAGTACGGCGACCGGGCCAAAAAGAACGATAACAACGGCTGCGAGTAGCGACGGCGGTAGCGGCGGCGGTGGCGGTATTCGCATTGTTGTGGTACGCGCACGTCAGAGACGATTAATGTGCGCGGGGAGGACGTGTGGTAGTCGCCGCGGCGACGGCGCCATCACCGCGGTAGGAAGATGTCAGACGCCGACTCACAACCGTTCGAACGACTCGTGAACGGCGAGAGTAGCGTCAACACCGCTGCTGCTGCCGCCACTGACAGCGCCGGTGGCGACGGCAGTGAAACGAAAGAAGGAGAAGACAGCTGCGTGGGTGGCGGTAGTGGTGGTGGAAGTGTTTCTGGTGTCAGTTTTTGTATTGATGGTGTTGGTAATAACGATTCTGTTGGTGTCAGTGACGTTGGTAACAACAGCGTTCCCATCGTCGCGGTCGCTATTACCGGCGGCGCCTTTTCGGACGTTTCCCGTAATGTGACGTTGCTCGACGCCCACGGCACGACGCCAGTGAGTTCTCGCTGCGAGACGGTGTCGCGCACTTGTAGTGATGGTTGTCGCTGTTGTATTTCTGTCATCGACCTCGCATTATCAACATCATCGTCTTCGTCGACTCGCATAACGACGCGTGCCGTATCCGATGACGACAACTGCGGCAGTGACGATATCGTCACAACGACAGACTGTCAAGGATTCACGCTAAGTAGCGTCGGAGCGGTTGCAACGAGAACGCTGGCGCTGGACGCCGGTAGCATCAACGCTAAAACAGTCAGTAGGAGTAACAGCGGCCTCATAAACAACACCACCGCTGTCGTGATTGTTGACACTGCGTCCTCGGTGTTTCACGACATCGACGAGGACGACGACGAGAAAGAGAAGGAGGAGCATCACCAGCATTACAGTCGCGGCAACATGGTCGCGGCAATGAACGAACATCTGTCGAGCGGGACCACGACGACGACAACATCATCATCGCCGACGGCGGCAAACGCTGTACGCGCCGCCAGCAATACTGCCGCGATGTCGTCGTCATCGGCAATGAACACAATCGGCAGCATTAACAGCGTCAACTCTACAGCGACGATGACGATAAACAACACGATAAATATGGGAAGCAGCGTTATCGGTAACAATAGCTATAACAACGCGCGAAATCAAGAATTTCAAGAGATGGACGGCGACGATGGCAAGACCTCGACCACGACCGGCAACGCCGGTATTCTTAGCTTTCCCTGCGATTTCGATCACATGTATGCTAGCATGACGGACGGCGGTGCGCCTACCGCCGCGACGGTTACCGCGACTTCGGCTCTCGGCGTCAGTCCGTTGCGCGGCAACGAACCACGGCAAAACGATCTCACGGAGGTCAAGCACCTGAAGGAGCTGCTGTTGCTGCATCTTGACCTCATCCAACAACAGTCCGAGCAGATCGTCACCAAGGACAAACTTCTTGCCGCGCTACGTCAGGAAAACGAGACGGTACAATGTCATGTACACGTGAAATATGTTGTTTTTTTTTTTTTTTTTTTTTTTTTTTTTCATGCAAAATTTATAATTTGTGTGATAGTGAATGTGTTACAAATTAAAAATAAAGAGGATAGATCGCCATTTTTTTCCATACGATCTGAATTTTTTTCACCGATTCGAGCTAACTCGGAAAATTTCTTTTTAATTATGTATTTGTCGTAAATCGTAAAATTAGCGATGCTACTAAAAACGTCTGTTTTGGTGTACATTTAATGTTTAAAAGGTGTTTTTTGGTAGTTAAATCACTCTCAACAATTGAGAAAAATGTGGAATGAAGTGAAGTGAGTGGCATTGAGCCATCAAACGAGTTTCATCTTTCGATTCTGTTCCATTCACTTGCTGTTGTTCGATTTTGTGTAAACACCGCGTCATAACTGTGTGCTGTGTAAAAACGGCAAAACACAAGTTTGAGGCAAGGACACAAGACTTCCATGACAAGACATTATGAGCGTATTTTTAAAATAAACTGATGTTTCATTAATTTAAAAAACATCTTTACAATGTGTTTATATATTTTTTTACATTGTAATAGTTTAAAAGTTATAACTGCATGCATATTAAATATATATGCTTTACATTTTTAGATATATATATGTACATATATATACAGTAGAACCTCGGTAACTCGAATCGCAAGAGAAAGGATATAAAAGTCAAATTATAGAGGTTTCGTCTTATCGAAGTTTTTGAGTAACAGAGATCAAGCAAACGAAAATTCGACTTATAGAGGCTCTGTGTATGGGTTTATGTTTTTTGAATGGTAGAAGCTCAGAAATAAAAATTTGATTTACAGAGACAATGTAAATATATTTATTACATTTTATTACAAATAAAAAAATGTATGCGGAGTGACGCGACGGGCTACGGTCACATGATTGAGTCAAATAGCGAAACGAAGAAGTATCTTGCTAATGTTACAGGTTATCACTTGTTTTTTCATTGCGTTACAGATCTATCACTTCAAATTATAAGGTAGAGAGTGCAGTAACAGAACTTACGGAGATACACTTTGAGTCGTAGAGGTCAAATAAAATTATATTCGAGTTACAAAGATAATTTATAAAGGTCTCTCAAGAAAAAGGGTTAAAGTAGATTTAGGTTTCAAATTACAGAGTTTTTGGCACTGAAATGGAAGAGGACGAGCAAAAATTTTGTCTTGCAGAGTTTTTTTGAGTTAAAAAGGTTCGAGATAGCGAGGTTTTATTGTATATATAAAAGTAAAAGACACCACAGTTCACAAAATGATATTTAGCTGCTTTTTTGACGCACTCGCTTCGAAATTTCATTTAAAAATCTAGTAATCACATCATGTTCACGACGATCAGTCTATTCATTTTTTGTACGATTCAAAAGATTATTCGTTTATCTCAAATTTCGGATCGTACTTGTCGTCTCCGTGATCGACGTCGACGCTAATTGCGGGTATTCGAGCATGTCGTTTTAAAACTTGAGAAATACGTGTCCGCAGTTCTCGCCTTGTGTCCGATAAATATCGACAGGACTCGCGATTTGGCACCATTTTGTAAAAACATACCTTGTACCACACACGCGCGCGCGTACGCATATCCCGATGTTAGTTCTAACTTAACCTCGCGATTTAACCCTAAATGCGCACGAGAAACAGGTTGACCATGAAGGTCAATTGCGCGATGTCAACACGTGGTGGCGCTACTTCCGCATTGAGATCGCACAATTGGAAAGAAAAAAGGAGACATTGCGTTTCCCTCCGCGAGAAACGTTCGATGGTACTGTGTTCTTTGTGATTCGAAAATGACAGTTAAGCCAAGATACGGGATAAAATCGTTTTGTTGTTCGAAGTAAGATCGTTGCGGCCACAAAAACTTGAATGCGGATTGCGGTTCGCTCTCGTATTTTTGGATCATATCCGGCACTACACAGTGTTCCGTTGTTCGCGTTAAAACGGCGCGAATCAACAAAGCGCGGGATTAACCATAAGACTTAACCTTCTTTGCTATAAGCGAGAGAGAAAATCACAACATCGTAGAGAATCATCAACATCGTCGAGAGAATCACTAATCGTAATCACAGAAATTTAAAATGATTTACGATCAAATGAAACATGAGACTGTGATATGTACACGGTACACGACGAGGAGTGTAAGAGTTAAAATTTCTTCATATACGTACATGTACACACACACGCACACACATGCAAACGTATGCAAATAAAATGTAAACATTGTGGATGGTAAAACGTTATTTTGTTTGTCCTATGTTACAGTTGAAACTACGTCTTGAGCGTATGGAAAGACGTGTTAGTCTTCAAAAGTTGAAGACTGAATGCAGCGACAATTCCACTGGTTTAGAACACTTGAGCGTTTGTTCTCCTCCAACTGTCAATTCAGTGAGCACACCTTCAACCAGTGAACTTCACAGAAATGCCCAGTGCGACAGTAGCAATACTCTGCATGAAAGTTTCAAAATACGTCTCAACACCACTGGTGGTATTACTACTGTCAAACAAGAACCAATCGATAATCAAATTAAGGTTGAGATTAAGCAAGAGCCTAATGAGACCAGATTTGAATGGGAGGAGAAGAAGAAGAGACGGTTAGATCAGACGGTTGTGTCTCCTGGTGATAAAAAAAAGAGAGCAATTTCCTGTTCCTCCACCGTTAGCAATGATGGTATACAAGATAAAGTGTTAAGTCAGATTCAGCATGAGATTAGTAGGAAGAGTGAGAGAAAGACAAAATCTTTTACAAAAAAGGAATCCTTTCTCACAACGGAGGAGCACTATTTTACAGCAGTAGGAGATTCAAATTATGCGTTAAGTCTAAAACAATCCAGTGCAGTAGAAACAGATAATTCTTTAGAAGTTCCAAATTGGAGAGTAAAGGTATATACAAGTTGTTACACAATGGAGGGGACAGAGAATTTGGATGATGAGATTTTTAACAAGAGACATCTAAAGTTGGAAAATGATGAAAGAAGGAGAAAGCGATGGGATGTGCAGAGGATAAGGTTGGTGAAATTGCTTGATATCTTTATTATAGTTTGTTTAATCCGAATTTTAAATTTTAATATTAAATATAAATGTAAATGTCATCAGGGAACAAAGACATATAGAGAAGTTAAAACAAAGGCAAGAACGTCAAAATCACCAAGCCACATGTTATAATATCAATCATACCGGTCCTTGTTCCTCATCTACAGAAGAGGAAACTGTAACGTCTTTGTGGCCTGATGTAGAACAAATTCAAAGTCTTCAGGTGGATCCTCATTTACCAGTAACTGCATTTGGCGCTCCTATCACTAGTTTTACTCCAAGGTAAGAGCATATACAAGAATATTTTCTCAAATATATATGCAATTACATTTGTGAATCAACTTGTATTTATATGTTATATTGTGTTTACATATGTATTTTTCTCTTTCTAGCGAATTTTCCTTACCTTGGTCGAATATAACGCGAATAAAATGTCGACGTCCTAAACGTTTAATAGGTAGAAGAAAATCTACGAGTAGAAGAAAAGTTTAGAAGACGTAAAAACAACTTCTTTTTTTTTTTTAAAAGTGGACTAAAAAGTTTTACCTGTTCCATTGTTTTAAACTCCTGAAAAAAAACTATTGCTCCCTCTCATATTTGAACATTGCCATACTCGGATATCAGCGTTTTTTGTTACTATGCAATATAGGATAGGAGCACCAAAGATATTTTTATTAACTTTTTAAACATCTTCGAAATGTTGTAATATAATATGTATAGTTTATCTATTTTTTCTACATTTTTGTCGGTTAAACAAACTTATCGTCTATATTTGTTTGATACATCATATTCTAAGTTTTGTACACGGTGTTGGTCATTTTATTTATGTAAACATGAATATGTATCACACAATATATAACGAATCTATATGTCAATTTGCTGCTATTGAATATCTTTCAACTCCAAGCCAGATTTCCGTTCCGTTTCAGTGAGATGACAATACTGATGATCGCAAATTTTTTTATCTTATTATATATCGAATAATTTATATTACTTTTGTGATTTATTATCTTTTGCTAATATAAAAGTTGTTAAAACTTATATACACTAATAATATATACTTCGTAAAAAATATTGTAAGACAATGTTAACCGAAGAATATATAATCAATTTTTAAATCCTAATATAATCCTTTGTTTTAGTATTGTATGGTTCTGTACATAATATGAAGTTTTTGACAATGATGGAAAAATACTCTTAAAAGCTTAGGAATCGTAAAAAACAGATCGCATTTGATTAACTCCAGAAAGTACAGTACAAATGTATTTAGTATACAGATTGCCTCAAAAAAATGTGTAGTTTATCTCGGTGACAGATTCGTTGATGAATTGATAGATGTCGAGATCTTCGCAAAAATTTGAAGGCCTAATTGTAGCATATAAATCTCATAGACAGTAAGCTATGTAAATCTTCAAGCGAGCTTTGATATAAAAAAAATAAAAAAATAAAAAAATAAAAAATAAGAAAGATTCAATGATGTTGTGAAGATGAAGCTAAATCAATCGTGTTTCTTATAATAAAGTTTTTTTAATGAAATATTCATATCGAGAAAATCTGTAATTAGAAGAAATTGACCATCTTTTTGACACAATCTGTATATCAGATTAAGATTTATTATAGGCATAATCTCGATATATTGTTCGCTACTCCTTTATACATATTGAACGCTATATTGAGACGAATTTGCAGACAAGAAGAAACTTGGACATCGTAAACAATTGTAAAGTTACTGAGAGCGCGATAGATGGCTCAGTTTTAACGATCGAAATAGAGGTTCTTTGATACTTGATGAACTTCCGCGTTTCTTTAAGCACAATCAGTTCAAGCGTTTCGATTACTTTTGAACAAAATTATACCTGGTCAATAAAATTATCTTGTGTGTGTATGTATATGTGTGTGCGTGCGTGTATGTGTTTTACGTGCAAATTCTCTCAATCATAATATCTTCATTATAGTATCATTGTGTTGTTCACGTGTTAATCATTTTCTATTTACTTGTCGTATAATTGTGTTAATATTGCAAGAGAACTATCGAGCTCAATAGCATCTTTGAAACAATTTGTGATAATTCCGAGTTTATTTGCAGAGAGACTGTGGTATTATGAATATAAGAGATCAATTTGCAGATGATAATTTGACAACATATTATTCTCGCATATTTCAATCCACTATATCATAATTTTAAGAGCTAGCGTTTAACTCGTAATAATTTATCTTTGCGAATGGAAAAGAAAAATGTACATTTTTCTTCGAAAATAGAGTTTTAGTATACTATCTTTTATAAATATATATTTAATGAAAAATAAGTGTATGTGTGTATAATACATATAATGGTCACAATATACACACATACAGCACACGCTAACATAATATTGGAAGAGATAGTGTATTATATATAACCGTCCGTAAAAAAAAAACTTAGAATTTTACGAACAAAATAGCATTCAATGCTATGATTTTAATTTTCAATATCTTGTAAATTGTAAAATTTTTTTAGCTATGAAATGAATTATTATTGATTTGAATTGTAGTAAGTACCTATCAAACTATGTGTACGCCTGAGAAAAATGTATAAATTATTTTCTAATACAACACATGTGTCAAAAACAAAAAAATTTTGTTGCGCTGGCTGTATGAGAGTTTCGTGAAGGAGAACTTTGTGTCTCCACACAAAGTCGCATTTGCCTTAAACGATCTGCTATGTAATAAACAAATATGTTTTAGAAATAAAAGACGAATCAATGGCTCTATCCCGATATATATATATATATATATATATATATATATTATGTGTATATAACTCTCTTCGAGATACGTAGAGGAAAGAAATCATGTGTATCTTCGAAGTTCGCATGTGCGCAGATAAAAATTGGGACAAGAATTGGTGTAATCAGACATGTTCGTTCAATGCAATTTACTTTAAAAATAAGAAATTATTTGTTAGCTTATAGAGAACTCTGTTGTATCTCAGCGAGTAAAAAACCTTGTGTGTGTGAAGAAATACAAAGTTGTTTCTCAGAAAGTGACAAGAATTATTACTCAGGAGAAAACAAATACAATAAATTACTACTGAAAACATAAAAGTATTGTCTCTTACTCTGCACACAACATCCACTAAAATTAATAATCATGGCATTGTGAAAGCATATTTCAAGATTCTCAAAAGCACTTTCTATGCACGATAAACGGTCCCAGTTCATCGTATTCCTGTCTAGAGATCCACATCTGCTGGAACGTGCTGAGACTGGCAAGAATTGAGCCGCCGATCCAGACCGAATACTTCCTCTCAGGCGGTGCGATCACTTTGATCTTCATAGTAGGCGGTGCAAGTGCTGTGATTTCCTTTTGCATGCGATCGGCGATGCCCGGATACATGGTGGTGCCGCCTGAGAGTACCGAGTTAGCATACAAATCTTTGCGAATGTCGACGTCACACTTCATGATCGAATTGTACGTGGTTTCATGTATGCCACAAGATTCCATGCCCAGAAAACTCGGCTGAAACATCGCTTCCGGGCAGCGGAAACGCTCGTTGCCAATGGTGATGACCTAGAATTAAACCGTTACTCGTTACGTTTCATCCACTGACCACGCGGCTAGGCAATCCATGACGAGTTAACGCTTTTAATTAGATTAATACTAATGAGTGTACTAAACTTGCCAGTTTCTTTTTTAATCGTAACTACTTATAAAGGCAGCATTTCTTTTTTTAAATTTTGATATAATTGATTCTGTAATCTGCTTAATGAGCATTTTAAAAATAGTTTATTAAAATCTGATATTTGATGCTTTTGCAGTGTGTTATATTAATATTCGAAGATGTTTTTCGGGTTTGAACAGCGTTAGTGTCATTTTTATAAAACCGACGTTTCGTGAACGTTTTAGTTTATTTCATCAGAATTTCAAGAGCAACCTGATAGATACTGTAGTATCTTTGAATAGTTTATTAAAAGTTTATGTAGATATTTTGTGTAACGCCAAAATTAACTTATTTACCTGCCCGTCTGGCAATTCATAGCTCTTTTCTAACGCGGTCGATGCGGCGGCTGTCGCCATTTCATGCTGAAAATCTAGAGCCACATAGCATAGTTTCTCTTTGATGTCGCGCACGATCTCACGCTCGGCGGTAGTCGTAAAGGTGTAGCCTCTCTCGGTTAGAATCTTCATCAAGTAATCCGTCAAGTCGCGGCCGGCCAGATCCAGACGCAGGATCGCATGAGGCAGAGCATATCCTGAAAAAAGAAAGCATTGCGATATATATATGTTTAATACATTTTTTTTTAATAAGAAAAATTCCGATGTATATTTCAATCATAAGACGTAAACCTTCATAAATCGGTACTGTGTGAGACACTCCGTCGCCGCTATCCAATACGATACCGGTGGTACGTCCTGACGCGTATAAAGACAGAACAGCCTGAATAGCAACGTACATGGCCGGAGTGTTGAAGGTCTCGAACATGATCTGTGTCATTTTCTCGCGATTAGCCTTAGGATTCATAGGTGCCTCTGTCAGTAGAACGGGATGCTCTTCCGGTGCGACTCTGAGCTCGTTATAGAATGTATGATGCCAGATCTTCTCCATATCATCCCAATTGGTGACTATGCCGTGCTCAATGGGATACTTGACAGTAAGAACTCCGCGTTTGCTCTGCGCCTCGTCGCCCACGTAGCTGTCCTTCTGTCCCATACCCACCATGATTCCCTATAAACATATTCTTGATTAGAAATATTTAACTACTTTCTTGTCGTGCGAATTAATATTATCAGATATATATCTGTCTTTTCGTTTTACCTGATATCGGGGTCTCCCGACAATAGAAGGAAACACAGCTCGAGGAGCATCGTCTCCGGCAAAACCGGCTTTGCACATTCCCGATCCATTGTCGATCACCAACGCGGCCACATCGTCGTCGCACATTTTGAAATAATATTGTTTTCTTAAAATAATAATTATTTTCTTTCTAATGTAACGGATGATTTCACGAAGCAAATCAAGATTTAGTAAAATGCGAAAACGTGCTTGAACAGACTCGAGTAATTAAGACAATCGCGCAGAAGAGACTCGGAAGACTAGTATTTTACACCGACTTCTGGATCCTCTTTGAGTTTCTTCGCGGAAGGAAGAGTTGCTTTATACAAACTCCCCTTCTCCCGCCGCGGATTCGCACACGTTTTTTACACAGAAACCTCAGGAACCGATAAATCTCACGCGTCGGCTTAATACTAATGGATTTTTTTTTTTTTGCGGCAAAAGCAGATTACTTTCGTCGTACACAAGAGATTTGCATGTTGAGTAATTTCAAAACAATGTATATGTATATATATATATATATATATAATTTTGTACACCAGCTATATTATTATTTAGTAACAATAATTATATATATATCGGCAAAAATATAATACCCAGATTTTGTTGTTAAATAATGTGAGCGTTACTGTGATACGTAAAAACAGTTTAAAATACAGCTCGTTCTTTTGAAATTGTATGATACAATAAAGTTATAAGTGCTATAAACAGATTTTTTCTGCATTTCTTTCTTATTATAAAAAATATTTGCAAGGGTTTTTAATAAAAGAGACTTAATTGCTTTTTAAGCCAATTACAACTGAAAGATGCTAACTCTGCTCGTACATGTTATCTCTGTGAATGTAGGAAGTTCTTGCGATAACTAGAGCGTACACACTTTTCTGCGTTTCCTCTACGATGGTGTATTGGTCTTTTCACAAATCTTTAATAGATCGCATGTTTTTAAGCTGAATGTAATTGTATCTAAAAAATTGTCTTCGAAAATAGAACTGAGTTCTATTCTATTTCATATAAAAAAATACATTTACATGTTGAGAAATTATAAATTAAATTGCGATCGAAAAAAATCGAAACAAAAGAACATAAATGTCTGTATGTCCGATTTATTTTTCTATTTGTCACAAAGTGGCACAATTAAATAAAAACCAAAGTTCACGATGTTAATCAACTTAATTATTCTACACTGCCTCCCACAAATGCACTTTTCTAAAAATAAATATAATCGATCTATCAAAACATATACAAAGAGAAAGAATGTATTATCTTTAAAACAGTATATAAGTATTGTATAGGTATAATATAGTATTGTATAATATTTTTTTCTGTCATAGTATTATTTGAATAATTAATTTCTGATAAATCGGATATTATTTTTTTATGTAAGCTTGTATCCATCGCGGTTTACCGTCCTGTCTGTTTGCGTCACCTGTTGATAACAAGCTCCATTCCTTTGAGGATATTTTACAAACCGAAGCGCATTACAAAGAATCGCTGTTCCGTAGACTGATCTCGCCATCAGAGCGTCATTTATAATCACCATATTATGCCCCTTAATTAACCGTTCGACTAATGATATTAATTAGGCTGTGAAATTAAGTACCCACTTTTGGAGTTTTTGCATATACCTCTCTTAATATTTTTCAACGGCATCGTGCTACGCAACGATGTAACGTGATAGAAAGGCAACGTACAAGCAATTTATTATTGCACAATCATTAGAGAGTATCATAATAGATATATATATATATCT
>QVOA01000661.1:0-21258 GCA_014825685.1 Pseudomyrmex cubaensis
TGGTCACCAAATATTAAAAAACAATCTTCATAAAAAAGATAAAAATTTGAAACCGAAAGATTCTCTTAACTAGGGAAACATATGAATTTATAAACCTTTAAACTGCTCTCCTCTAAAATTTGCATTTTGGAGTTACGGGGTTATACGTAGGGAGTGACGATATATTACACACACAACATATGTATATATACATACACAGGGTATCTGAAAAATTTTAACACAGCCGAAGTGTGAAGATAAATTAGGTCAATGTGAACAGAAAAGTCACTTATCATTTTGCAAAATTCGCAATAGTTATTGAGTGATTAATTAACACGTTGAATGGCAGACAATTTTACATAACTTGTCTAAAGCGCCGGAAGGAATTGTTTATAATGCGAGGCTTATGGCATCGCCGATCATCGTGTGACCGTCATCCAAGGTAATTATACAATGTGAGCGCGTGAAAAATTCCGCTCTCTGTAAGCGCCTGAATGATATCCAGTTGTGAAAATCAGCTGATCGCAAGAAGCTGTGCCGCACGCTACTCACTTGTTTGCACCGCCACTTGCTGTCAGGAAAGATTGCATGAAGTAAATCATTTTTCTTTACAACTAAAAGTCATACACGTCTACATAGTTCGGACCATTGCTTCCACGAACTCATTGGCTCACATGTATTAATTAATCAATATTGCGAATATCAACTATTGCAAAATGATACGTGACTTTTCTGTTCAGATTGACCAATCTATCTTTACACTTCGGCTGTGTCAAAATTTTTCAGACACCCTATATATATAAACATACAATAATATAAATATTAAACAAATCACGAAATAAGGTCAAACGCTGGATGTACATGCAAAATATTTTTTATATTTTTTAAACGTATAAATAATTACTCACATGGTAATTTAAATTGAATTCTAAAATTCCTATCATATGTTTAATTTGCATTTTGTATATTAATTTGCATATTGTACATAAATAATTCTTTTTATTTCTTTGTAACATTTAAAAAACCTATTGCAAAAAAGACATCTTGGCCATCAGGAGTCAAACTCGAATTTTCCGCACATTCCGTGTAATCACCTTACCAATTCGATCACCAAGGCACAATAAGTGAATCTCTTGCAATGCACAAATATGACATGTCTCTAATGTCCACGGATAACAAGCAATCTTCGTAACAAACATTTATAAGAAGCTATCTTTTGTATCAAACTAATCAAGAAATAAGAATTTCTTAACGATCCAAAACACGAATTAAGTATCTGATATGAATTTTCGAATTGAATTCAGTACGAATTACTATGTGTATTAATTTAAAGGTTAAAAAATATATATATTTTGCATATACATCCAGCATTTGGCTTTAAGATCTTTTAAGATCTGTATTTCTTGATTAGTTTATACTAAAAAAAGCTTTTTATGAATATTTATTAGAACATTGTACATTAATGTAAAAATTAAGATAAATATACAGAGATGATAGATGCTAGTGCGTCTATTCAATGGCGCTTCCGCTTATAACTAGGATATAGTTTTATTAGATAGATGTACCATTCACGTCGTGTGAATAGCACACGACGCCGCAAAAGTTACCACACATTTACTTCGAAACCTCGAGCTTTTTATTGTTATATCACTATATTAACTCTTTTGAGACTAGCGACGATGAAAGGTTATCGCTCACTTTATACGAAAGTGTCGCCTCTCTTGCCAGCTTCGGTTTCGAGGAGGAAACGTCACGAAAATTGAATTGGCTCCTACCCTCTTTACCCCGATCTTGAACCACGTTTCGCTATTTCCGACATTTTCCTCGTGTCCAGCAGACGGATTAATGCCTCGGAAAATCGAAGATCCACGCCTGAGAAAACCGGATATCCCCGCGTCATCTTCAGAATTCGCTTCTTTCCCATTTGCGGCGTTTGATATTGACGAGTTTCCGCGATCAATTTCTATACGCGTCTCTTCTTTGCGCAGTTCAGGATTTTTTATTCTGTCAGACTTCGACGATAATCAATAAAAATATTGATGATTGTAAAAATAATGATAACTAAAGTATAAACGTTGATAAATATGTTCGGATATTACCTTATTAAAAGACACACAATGTTAGAGATCTAGATAATTTTAATATATAGCCTTATAAAAGATGAGTAATAAATCTGTCCGTTTTATAAAATTGATCTGTTCAAATGAAACTTTTTTGATGGAAATCTACGTTGTACAATACTTTGAACGTAATCGCGAAAATAGCGTCGCCCACGTCGATCGAGAGAAAACAGGCTTGAAGACTAAATTATTTTCCCGTTCTTGCGAACCACGTGATTAATCATCTTCGTGCAGGGGTGTGGGCGAGCTTTCTGAATCGCCGTTTTCGGTTCCAGTGACCTGGAATAAGAAGGTCCGCTACTGAAAATCCGCATTGGAAAGCCCTTGCGCGCGAGCGTCGATCGATAGAATCGTTCTCGATGCTCGATCACCGCGAACTCGATTTCGGGCCACTCCTGTCACTCCGGTCCCGGTCGACCCTCGATAGTCGACTAAGCCGCGGCGAAACAGGATGGTTCTTCATCCTGCGACGCTTTGTACGCGTTTCGTCACCAATCGATACGGTCGCGCCAGCGTACTAGACAAGACGCCCGTCTCTCTCTCTCTCTCTCTCTCTCTTTCTCTCTCTCTCTCTCTCTCTCTCTCGCTCGCTCGCTCTATCTTTCTTTTAAGCTCGTGTCACGCGAACGAACGTCGCTGCTGCAGTACTCGTGGATCGCATTAAGCCTGTGCTTACAGATCTATCTGGTTTTTCTACATTTTAAATTTACGGAAAAGATGCTGCACTTATGCTCACAATTAGAGAAAGTTCTTAGACGAATTAAGCAACGAGGAATCGAGCTTTTTTCTAACGCAACTTCTTTTTACCATTTTGTAGTATGTATACTTGAATGAGTAAGATATTAGATATTGATAAAAATTCGAACTTTGGTTTAAAAAATTGTAAATGATAATCAATAAATCATCTTGTGACTATTAAAAATGTATGATCTATAGTTATCAGGACTATACACTCTTTCGTCTTTTCTCAATTGCTTCAAGCGATCTTCCTTAAATTTACGTTAACGAACGATCGCGTGTGAGTATGTGATTTTCAATAAAAGTGAAATTAGATTGCTCGCGTTAATTCGCCGATCCGCACGCCGCCGGATTAACTTCAGCGGCAGAGGAATGAGCTTTGACCGTGTGCGCTCGCGTTACTTCATTTTGCACCACACAAATCCGCACGGAACAACGGTACAGCTAATGTGTGTGTGCGCGAATTGAATTTCATTCTTTTAATCTTCAATCGTTTCTCGCGGTCTTTCGCGTGTATATAGATCGCAGCATTGATTCGTCTGTGTTTCATCTCGTTAATAACAACGCGTCTTCTCTGCGCGCATTGTATGAATCAGAGACTGTTGATCTTTTTCTTTAACATTAGTATATATAAATACTACTTCTCTCTACATACATATATGAATCGCGTGATCACGTAATATTGTAAGAGGAAACCATGCAGAGGCGTTCGATATTGCAAATGCGTTGTGACTGGTTTAATCCGCTTCAAGCGCTGACATTTTCCGCATCCGTTGTTATGTCCTGTCGTGTCTCGCGGTTCTGGTACTTGCATACACATGTCGCGCGTTTATTTGTTCTGATACGCTGTTATTTTTCTAAGCGTATTTTTCTGGAGAGCTTCGAAGAGAGAGAGAGAGAGAAATAGAGAGAGAAAGAAAGAAAAAAAGTGATCAAACGAAAGAGAATAATTTTATACTCGTCGAGCTTGAGGGACCACGCGGTTGCACGTCGGCACGAAAGCGTCTCTTTGTTTCTTTTTTCTTTCATTTCGGCGGCACGTATGTACGCTCGTTTTAACAATGCGGGTTCATCGATGCGCTCGCAACGGGTCGTTTCATTTTTAACATCGACCGAGACTCACTCTCTCTCTCTTCCCTCTTCTTTTCTCTCCTCGCCTATTTTATTCTCCATGCACTCACGGGCAGTGCATACGTAGTGTTGTGCATCGGATATGCACAAGTGAGCGCGCATATCTACGTTTTTCTTTTCGCCGCGGGACCTGAGAAACGTGTCTCTTGACACGTGCAGCGTATTCATACGGAAATCCCGTATCTTGGCAACCTCGAGTTTGATAACGTACGTGTGGCTTTCCGCAGTGCGCGCGCGCGCCGCAAGAGTTGTATAAACTTTTGCTCGTGATTTTTGTGTATTTAAAGAAAAATGTTTCTGTACGGACTTCTATATACGACTGCTTTTAATCTGATTGGAAAACATTTACTCGGCATATCGCACCTATATTATTCAAAGGACACGAAAGTAAATGTGTCTGAAATTGACACAAGGTTTTTAATAATTTTTAAAAAGTAATGATAGATTTACCTGTAAAAACGTTTGTTTTTTTTTTGAAAATTGCAACTTTTCTCTGGAATCTATTTTTTTTTTTTTTAAACTATTAAAACCTCGTGTCAATTTCAGACAGACACATTTACTTTTATGTCCTATGAATAATATAGCGATATGCCGAGTGTTTTCCAATCAGATTAAAAACAGTCGTATATAGAACCCGTGATAAATATTTACAAAAGGTCAGCGCCTTCAAAAGTTAATGACTTTGATTTATGTTGTCAATACATCCCCGAGTAGATCATCAAAAGATTTCAGCCGTCGTTCGTTGTTAAAAAGTTATTAACGAAAGAAGTTTTATAAATAAATCTTATTTTCCGACAACGTGCACATTTGAGAAGTAAATATTTCGTTTGTATTATAACTATCGTACACATATAAGCGGCGAAGCCTCTTTCCCTGCACCTCTTCTCCAAAAAAATTCAACCTAATCTATAATATATCACTGCGATAGTATACATTGACAAGCGATATGCATCGTGGATGTAGAACCTCGCTTTGCATAGAAAATGTATGCGTGGAGACAATGTGTTCCGTCCCTCCTAAGGGAAGGGCTCCATTATCAAAAAACTAGACACATAGGTTAGATTTAAGTTGAATCTCGCTTTGCGTGAAAATCTATAAAAAAATTTTGCTACGACAAGCGACTAAAACTGAAGCAAGGTTCCATATAGGTTTACAACTTTCAACCCAAACCTACGCGTTTAGGTTTTTAACAGAGAAGCCTCTCGTAAAAAGAGCAGAACATACTGTCTATCTACACGCATATATACCTTTTTACACGAAGCGAGTACATGGGTTTACACTTTTCCAAATTTTGAGAATTTTTGTGGGGTTTACAAGATCGTTTATGTGATTGTATTTTTTATGAATAACTTTTTTATGAACATAATAACTTTTTAACGAGCGACGGCTAAAACCACTTGGAGACTACTCAGAAGAGTGTCCTTGACAACATATGTATGTCAAGATCAAGGTGATCGGAATTATTTCTTCTATACTGGACGATTACTCATAGTTTTTGTAAATAAGTTTTTAACAAACACCAATCGACGGCTAAAAGTTTGATTATTACTTGGAGATATATTCTTGACAATATATGTTAAGATCATTGACTTTTGACAGTGCTGACTTTTTGTAAATATTTGTCCGATCCGCAATTTTAATATCAAAAAACCAAAAATAAGAAAATGTGCTAACTTCATGATCTGGCACAACACCTCCTCTAGACTACGAAGACAGTAAATAGTACGCTTTTCATTAAGAGTTGTCTAGACTAGACTTTCCATAATTATACGTCGAATTTCAGAACAAAATTCCTATTAACGATTAACAATTTTCTACAATTTTGATCATTTTATTTATTTTTGGCACCAGCGCGACAATCTGTGAAAATGTGTGACGGCACATTCTAATTTGTTCCACTCTAGCAGTTCTATAAAATGATCCGTTTACATAGTTTTGCATATAAATTCTGTATATAAATAAATTTAAATAATTTTATTAATAATTCTAAATGTTAGTACTAACACGCAAAAATGTGTTGTGCTGTTCACTTAGTCCGTTATATTTCTCAAGATTAATTTGGCTGATGATAATAAAAGATTCTGAAATAATATTATATTGCTAATTATCTTTGCGCCATGTAAAAAGGATTACTAGGAACTATGGCTGCAAAATGACTTTATAGAATTCAAGGAGAACAATTTAAAACTGCCGCCAAAAGCGCCGGAAATTAACACCACAATGCATTTTTGCCGAGAGTGCTGGTGCTGAAAGTTAAAATTATTAAAAGAATGTTTACGACGGAATTACGACTGCAAACAGTTTATCTTTATAGAACTCGAGTTGTATAATCTAGATCTACCACCAGAAGTGCTGGAAATCATCACCACAACACATTTTTGTCGAGTGTCATGCTCTGTCACCAAAAATTCAAAATTGTAAAAAATTGTCAATTGTTAAAATTTTGTTCTGAAATTCTACGTATAATTATAAAAGTAGTCTCGAACTAACGGGAATTGTCTATGAAAAGTGTATTATTCATCGTCTTCGCGTAATTTAGAAGAGGCTGTGTCATGAAGTTAGCACATTTTTTAGTTTCAGGTTTTTAGTATTAAAAATGTGAAACTTTTGTTTATTTTTATCAAAAACTGTAGAATTATGAAGTGAAGAGTGCTATTGAAACCATCAGTATTTTTTAGAAATTATTAAAACGTTGTGTCAATTTTAGACAGAAATAAATAAATTCTATGAAACTAATAAAGTAAAGAATAAATAACGCATGTAAACATGTGTATTATTTTATCATTTGTTTTAATCACTAGATAATGCGTGTGTTTGAAATGTAAAAGTTCAAGTTGTTTTAAGAATATTTCTATAAATAAAATGCTTCATTAAAAAATCTCAGTTAAATTACCGGTTACTATACAAACAATACACTTGGCGCGTGCCGAGTGTGGGCTTGGCGAGATTACGCTAATAAGAAATAAACACTAGCTATTTTCTCAGCCGTGACTCACGCGGAGATTAAGTCTTTAAGTACTACTACAAAAGCTTAGAAAGTTGCGACAGACTTTGTGCATTGACGGAAACATAGCAAACTTGTGTCAAAGTAACGTAATTATTTCCGTTGTTGATTTTATTAGGTCGGTATTATCGAGTCAAATTGTGTGTATTATATTGTGTGTATTATATTAAAAAAAAAAAAAAAAAAAAAAAAAGTAATAGATAACAAAATAAAATAACAAAGTCAAATTTTTGGCATATTATATCAAGTGACGATGGATTTAGATCTCGCCATGAAATAACATTGATATTTGATGCAAGAGAGACGAGTCTGGTAAAATCCGTCGAGAACAGATTTCGGGATGTTTTTTGGACCGCAGCAAACGATTCGAGCTGTGCGAAGTGTCGTGTGGCAGCGATCGGTGTTCTCTTCCGACACCTATCTACTCTACCTCGTGTAAGTAAATTTATTACGAAAGAGCATCGTTCGTTGCCAAAAAGATGATTCCTGGTAACACGCCAGGACATTTCGCTATCCTCTAGTCGCTTTCTCTCTCTACGCTAATCTTCGCGTTATGACTACTATCACCGACATAAGATTTCCCTCGTCTCTGTCCGAGAGACGAGAGTACTTTTACTTCAGTAGCCGAAACTTCTGATCGGAAGATTAATAAAACTAATATCTCTTCTTCTCCGCATTATTTAAACGCATATTTTGCGTTTTATTTTGTATGTAAAGGATATAGTCGTGATTTCTCAATCAATTTTATAAGTCGAACAAACTTATATTTTAAGATTTAACTCGAACCTCGTAAACCTTGGACAATCGTCTGACGCGATTTTTTTATTAATTAAAACGTTAGCAAAACCTCTGTAAAAATTCACATGGGGCTTTATTCAACATTCTATTAAGGAAATAACATTAAGTTTGATATATTTTCTATTTTTTTAGGAATTCTTCCACTAAATAGTTAATAAGACTTCTCATTTTCAAGAATCGCTCGGCCACTAATATCCGCGGTTTACATGATTAGGGTTAAGTTTTATCAGTAATGATTTTCAACTTTTTTTAACAACTTAATACGCGTTTCAGCACATTTATTTAATTATAGTGTGGATTTCGACAACTATTCGTTACTGTACACTTTGATACAATCGGTTATCCTCAAGCAAGATGCGCGAGACATGAAACATGCGCGATATGAATGATGTCAATTGACCAGCATACAATAGTCGTTCTATAATAACACCGAGCAAAAGGAGGAAAAAAAATAACACGATAGGCGTCGAAGAGGAACAACGACATTCATAAACAACAAGCTCTTTTCTCTCGCTTCGGTTTTCTAAATTTAGCTAATTATGAATGGATGTACTCGTCGCCGATGATCTCCGCGTGTCTATTTAAGTTGAAAGCTTGCAGACACTGCGAACACGCATGCGAATCACAAGCTCGAGATATGAAAGAAAATATCTCTGATAAATGAAATAATGGTCGTAAAAATAAAACAGACCCGGCAAATGAGATAAAAAATACGGTTTCTCTCTCGAAATAGGGCCATTATTCTTTTTCGCGAGTTGCAAAGTTGCGATTTTTTTCTTATACTTTATTTCTCTCTTTCTCTCTCTCTGCCGCCCCTCTTATCTTATATTTTTAATATTTCAACTCGAATTACTTCATCATCGCCTTGGTAAAATATACTACGCGGACATTTTGCGGGCTTGTACTATCCGCAGACGAATAATGAATCACGCTTAATTGCCGGCGCGCAATCATATTTAATCGTAATTAATCGTGCCGGGCGGATGTTGATTGTAGCCGCGGCTCGCGCTGCGATTTCACGTTGATTCGACGCGCACGTAATATTTGCACACGATAGATAAACGAAGTAAAGTACAGCGCGCTAATCCATCGACCGATTGAACGAATATAATACATGTTTAAATAAAAAGTAAATACCGATATTTCTCAAGTCTCTCTCATTAAGCTTTTTGTAAACTACATTACAATGAAATTTGATTATTTATTTTATTTTATGAAAAAAGTTCTACTTCTAACATTTTATATAATATACTATATAAGCATCGAGAGAAAAGTTCGAGAGTTTTTTTTATTAGGGTAAATCGGGAGAGGGAGACGGACCACAAGCATATGTCCTAAACTATTCGTTAGATGTCAACGTGTATTTATGAGTTTATTTCTAAGTGCGTACTTACAAGCAAGAAAGTATGTACAATATGTGAATCGCATTTGCATAAGAGATGAGTATTTTGTATCTTTAATTTCAAGTAGGTGTGAAAAATTCTAGCTCGCCACTTTATGTTTGTGAAACGTTCAAATAGGTATTTTGTTAAGTTTTTCATACATATTATATCAATTTGAAACATTTTTAAAGATTTCCTACCTAAAAGTCTGGTATTTTCTTGTGTAAAAAACTGCATTGTGGTCCATCTATCCCTTAAAAATGGGATAGATGGACTACTAGGAATTGGGGATAGTCAAATCACTAGTTTTATCGGCTTTTTCAGTATGTCAACACAATACAAACCGCAAATACATACCGCAAATATGCCTAGAAAAAAGGAGTGGACCAAAGAACAATTAAAGATGGCAATAGATGTTATTTAAAAACCAATTGGAGAAATAAGTAGAAGAAAAATGTAAAGTACAACTAAGAATAACAGTGCGTATGTTAAAAAAGATACATGTAAATTGTATTTTTGTAGAGATTTATCTATCCTAACTCGGAGCGGACGGGGATAGATAGATCTATGTTATAATTTTTTATATTTTTATTTTTTAAAAAAGTATAATGTTTTTTGTCTTATTACTTATAATAATCACAAGTTCAATATAAATGTGGTAAATTATACATGAATAATGTTTTATTTGTTTTATTATTTATTACGTGATTCGACTTAAAAAAAAAAAAGTGGTCTCTATCTCCTCCCGATTTATTCTATATTCTATATTTGTAGTTCCGATGCGTCGAGAGTAAAACGTACGCAAATTCACGGCACATCTGACGCGTTTAATTGCTTCGAGATAAATGACAATCCAAATTGATCACGTGTCTCGTGAGAGAAACACGAATGGATATCGCACGTACGATTTCCGCGGATACTATAAATAGAGCGTAGATCTTGGATCACAGACTCACAGACGGGAAAGGAGATCGATTAGTCATTTCCTCATCTTGTTTGGAACCATTCCATGCACGCTGGAATGCGCCTAATGTAACCGCACATAGAGAGAGAATCATTAACTCCCATATCACGTCATCCGTATGTATAATATGTTATCTGATGAGATAAGTAACGGTCTCGTGTGTGTGCCATGTTGACTCGTTTTCCGCCAGACATTATTTCCTTTACAAATAGATAATGCACTCGCACTGTTGATCTATTCTGTTTTTATTTTTAATTGTAAATCTTTCGATAGAACTATAATTTGTGGCGCTTTCTCTCTTGAGATATTCAATGCTTAAAAAATTCCGAGCAAGTTTTCACTATCGAAAAATTGGTTCCGTGCATTCCTCGAAGAATTCATAAAGTCTATTGAGCAAATTCCGTTGAAAAATTTTTATCGCTTTTCTTTCCGGCTGAGCAATTATTTTTCAATATTATTATTATTTTTTTTTTTTATCGAAACTCATGTTAACAGTGTTAAAACACATAATTTGTTTGAAACATATTACAACGTCGATCCTTGTCCTTCCTAATTTAAGAAAAAGTAAGAGAGTTCGTACATTTTCCTACTTTCCGCCTCGCCACGCCCTTCCTCCATTTCCTCCCGGTCGAAAGCTTCTAAAGTTCAGGAGTCAAAGCCAGCAGCCGCAGTAACAGCGTCAAAGAGCTTTTCCGCCGCGCTCTCGTCATCACAGACGCCATCATAGTCGCCGTCGTCACGTGCCTGGAACGGAGTTCCGTGTGCTTTTACCGCGCTTTCCGCGGTACACGCGTCTCTTTCTCTTTTTCTCTCTCTTTCTTTCTCTCTCTTTCTCTCCTTTCATCGCGTTCGCAGTACTTATCGAAGTTACCTAATTCGCGGAGCAGATTCCTTTTTCAGAGCTTAAAAGCGAGATAGAATGAACAATATAAAACTGTTTATATGCTGAACGTAAAGTGCACAAGTTCTCTGTAATGGGCCTAAAGTCCAAGGCCCAAACATGCGTATGCGATTTTCCATACATTGCAACTAGGCTTATCTTATCTTTTTTTTTTTTTGCAATCAATTCGTCGACTTTGATGTCGTGAAAAGTTAACGTTTTATTTTGCCGTGAGTTTTTATTTGTCCATATATATAAAATCCGGACTTGTGTACGTGGTTATTCGGAGACGAGCCAATTCAAAATCAATAATACTTGATCAGACTGTCGCGCTATTCGGTCGGCGGTGCGGCGCGTCGTCGAAAGAGCACACACGGCACATCGGGGACCATGAAACCATTACCGCGTGTACACACGTGTAACTGTAACACACACACACACGCGCGCGCGCGCGCACGCGTATATGGCGTATGTCGCACGCGTGCACGCGCGAGTGTGCAATTTACATCGGCACATCCGAACAAAACCTCGACGTACCGACGAATAACAAGCTTTTATGTCATTA
The DNA here is from genome assembly GCA_014825685.1 of Pseudomyrmex cubaensis. Lineage (NCBI taxonomy): Eukaryota > Metazoa > Arthropoda > Insecta > Hymenoptera > Formicidae > Pseudomyrmex > Pseudomyrmex cubaensis. The sequence continues at coordinate 11,562 of QVOA01000661.1, forward strand.
ACTACTATCGGCGGCACTCAATTAAAAAAAAGATAAAATAAAAATACTATCAATATGGCGATATATCTTCGGAACGAAATAGAGTGGACCATCGCGAGATAAAATTTGTTCAACGTGAAAATTTTACACATCTATATATACATATATGCGGGACGAGTTCCTGATAATCGTTGTAAAAAAATAACTACGCGTAAAGCCGCGTGTTAATACTTGTTTCAAGTTTACATTTCCAATGTGAAGTATCATTAAAACGGAGAGAGAGGGGAGGGAAAGAGAGAGAGAGAGAGAGAGGTAACGAAAAGTACTCCGGACAACATATGGATGCGGTGTGGCGGAGGATGTTCGATATTACGAACGCGGAATTAAAGTGAAACGGCAGAGAATTTTCCGCTGTAACTTAATTAATTTTTATTACGCGCGCTCACATACTGCGATTGCGGTCTGAGCTCGCACTTATACTTATTAGACTGGATCACCTTCTCGCAAGATAATTGTAAAATCGCTGCCTGATAACGAGTTAATTAATTAAGCGGGTTTTTCGTGTAGTTATCGACCAATCGCGAATGCGCATTAAATTGGACCATTTCTGCAAAAAAACACCGACATTTCCACTCTCCTCTGTTATTCATTCGTTATTACTACCTATCTACCTGGCGCCAAGATTTTTCTCAGCGTACTCTTTTGCGCTTTTGTAAAACCTGCGACAGAAATTAACACTTCGCAAACAGACCTCAAAAATGACCTACGAGTCAGACAGATTAGGTCTGTGAAACCCACGCGACTTTAAGATCAAATATCTCCGCAAAAATCAATATTTCTTTTTTTTTTATTTTTTAGTTCGAACAATTCTGCGTCAATAAACAAAAAAACAAATTGAAAAAAATTTTCAGTAGTTTCGAAGATATACCTAAGCGTAAAACAAAACTAAATTTTTCTAGAAATGCCGATGCGCAATTTTTGAGTGGGTTTGGGAGACTTCGTCTGCAAACGAAGGTTAAAAGAATGTTATCCGCGCACATCTTGAAAAATGTGCCTCATTAATCGCTTAGTAGTTTTTGTTTTAACGAAGCATTAAACGGAGAAATCGTATGCGAGTCGGAGATAAGTTTTGACAGAGAAAGAAAGAGAAAGAAAGATATATACTTCTCTGGCCTCGCATAATCATACATTATCATCTATGATTATCCGAATAATTCATGATGAGAATCGAATATCAGTCGCGTATGCGTCAGATTTGCAAGGCAAACGATGCCATGAATTCTAACCGTGTTTACAATACGATCTTCGTCACGCAAGTGTATTATCATCTATACTTGTTAACATGTCATGTCATTTTCGATTTAACATTTTAGATTCAGCCTTTGCTGTATTTCGTTCCGTACGACACAAATAGCGCATATGACACAACAGACAAGTTAGACCACAGTGGATATAACGCAATGCGCGCATGTTTTTAGCGCCTCTTGTTGAAAGAAAAAATTACGTAAATCGAATATGGAAGAGCAGCAACGCGTCTCCCCAATGATCACCGATTAGTACGATTGTACGATAAGAGAGAGCTGATTTCTATCGCGAGTAAATACAGCCGTGACTATTTTGCGTCATTTATTTACGTCTGATGATGACACCGCGATATTATTGAACGTACTTTACGCATAGAATCGACGTTATATTACGTAAAGTCGCGCGCGCGTAACGAGAAAACTTTTGATATTTGCAATATCTCCGATATTCAAACTTGCTGTTTCACATAATTTTTCATATATATATACACGAGCGTGTTTTTTATATAGTTGCGTTAATGAACGTTATGTATTTGCGCTTTTAAACTGAATCGCGGCTGATTATTTGCACGAGAAAAATTCAAAACATGAATTCAAAAAAATCTGTGCAATATATATATACTCGCGATAATTTATCGTTCTCGCGATGACACACGACCTAAAACCGGAAATGTCAAACGCGGCTGACATGGATCGTTGAAGATTATTCGGGGCTTTTGCGGTTATGCAAATAAAGCGTCAACCGGCCGTGGCAGTCTCTCTCTCGCGCCAAGCGCCTTGATCGAATCCTACGTTCCGCTTATACGGCATTGACCGCCAACGATGCGGCTGATAGTCGTGCATAACATCGTGCGGTTATAGTCACGTGGAGAAATGTGAATGCGGCGTGGCGTTTGTGTTCTTGCACGAGTGTACTTAGTTGCGAAATAGCGGAGAAATCGATAGTGCGTATACTCTCTTTCTCTTTTTCTTTCGTTCTTTCTCACTCTTTCAATCACGATTTGTATGCGACGAAACAAGGGAATTCGTTTAGTCTAATCGACGATTCGTTCGAAGAAAAATAAGTTCACGACTTATTCAGCGATCCATTCGAGAGGATCGAGCACGAACGGATACGGTAAAAATAAGAAGAAAGTGCACTAATGTACGTAGCATTGCGCTTTTGTTCGTTCGCGACTTTTCCTTGTGAAAGCAGAACACGAGGAAACATTGCACGTTGTTTTTCAGCGGACGGTTTAATTCCAAGACGTTCTCCGCACGCGGAACGTGTTTTCCATCTGGCTTGACTTATTTATCTTCTTCTTATTTTTATACCGCTGATAAAGACGATAAACGAAGACATTTTCTAACACTCGGGACAGGGGGATAGGTATTTTTCTTAAGATCGAAAGATTCTGTTTTAAAGCCGTTCTTTTGTTTTTAACAAAAACTTATTTTTATCGCAATAATATAATTAAGAGGATCCTAAGACATAAACTCACATGCGATTGCAATATTGCATCAATCGATAAGACATTTTCATCAGCAATCTTTCATATTATTCTTTCTCTATGTACGTGTGCAATTTAACTCTTCGACTGTAGAGATAAAAAAACATCTACGAGAACTGTAGACTAGGTCTGTGAGACTCACGCGAAGATCGAATATCTTTGCAAAAAATGAATATTTGTTCAATTTCTTTTTTTTTAATCGAAAGTTTAAACGATTCTGCGTTAATAATAATAATAATAAAATAAAAACAGATTGAAAAAATCTCCAGTAGTTTCGAAAATACAAGCATTTAGAAAAAACTTATTTTTTCTCGAAACATCGATGCGCAATTTTTGAGTAAATCTGGAAGACCCAATCTACAGACGAAAGGTTGGTAATAACAGCAGCTACATATTTCTCTTCTTAGGAGATCCTAAAGTGGGTCTGTTATATCGATAATACTGATTATACTGAATTTTTTGTAAACATTAATCTTTTTTTTGGCTGTATAAATTGAAAATCCTTTTTCTACGATTAAAGTACGTATAATAAGGAATTCGGGAAGTCGAAACTTATATAACAAAATGAAAAAATTTGAAATTTGTCAAAAACTTGAAAATTTGTTTTTCATTTTGTTACATAAATTTGGACTTCCCGAATTTCTTGTTGTATGTACTTTAATTGTAGAAAAAGATTTGTTATATATAATCCATATACAACCAAAAAAATTAGTGTGCACATAAAATTCAGTTTTATCGATAAAACAGATCTACTTTATAGGATCCTCTTAAGTCTCTTTCTCTTTTGATACATATATACGAAAATAGATAGTACGCTCTAAATATTATAACTCGATACTTTGCGAAAGCCAACAAGTAAAAAGAGAACGCGATGTTGCATTCGAAGCTAACTTGTAATTACACTTTTAATAGCAAAGATTTCTCCGCGAGTTTCCTCGAGCGTTATGTCTCGTCGCTGCGACGCGTTGAAGCCCTCCTTACGCTGATAGGTAAGGTAAACGTTGTTTCGATCGAGCATATCGTGGCGTCTTGTTGGATGTTCTACCCGAGTCTAAACGTGTCAACGGCGACGAAAGGCGGTGGAAGGCACGTGTACCCGACGCGTACGCCATAATTACGTGTCAACACAAGTACAAGGAAGCGCGTCGTGCTAGTACCATGACCTGCTCGCACGACGCGGTTGGTCGTCATTCCATCTTATCGATGTTTTAATGCGATAAATAAGTTAGCTTCGAACGTAATGTCGTGCTTTTTTTACTTGTTGGCTTTTACAAAATGTTGAGTTATTGTAACACTTGTATAGCGTAATATTTTAATTTTTCTTAGATACATGTATTCGAAAGAGAAAGAGACGTAAGGAGAGAAATATATAGCTGTCAAAAATTATTTTTCTTCGAAGTGAACGATCATAAAATAATAATAAACGCTCATAATAAATATAGCAACTTCAATTTTATGTAAAATCGAAAATGAACAAGTCATCAGAAATGATAAACCGAACAAAACCGACTACGAGAAACGCGCGAATGACTGGCAGACCGTTGCGCCGCCCGGTGCGGCGGAAAAGTGTCCGAGATACCGCGAGATGCGTTTGTGTGCGCCGCGAGTCTGTGTGTGTGTCTGTCTGTCTGTTTCTTGTCAAGCTCGCGGGCACAGGTGTATGGCTTAAGACTGCAGTAGCCTCCTGCGGCAAAGGTAAACTCTATCCGGTACTTGTCGTATATCCGTTTTGCCGTCGAGCAAGCGGCAGACCGAGTGAGAGAATGAGCACGATGAAAAGCGCAAGACGGAGAGGAAAGAGAGAAATAGGGGAGGGATAAATAGAGAGAAAGGCGGAGGGAGGGAGAGAAAGAGAGAGAGATAGAGGCTACATGGAAAAGCATAGCGCAGCATAGGCAGCTATCGTGAGAGGTACGCGGATCAATATTCCGTCCGGTCCATCCTCTGACCCCATATCTCTCTTTTCCTCTTACTTGCGTATCCCACTCTCCGACGTCGTCGTTGCTGCCGACGCGCCGCGCCTCGTCTTTCTTTACTTCTCTCGTTATACACCGTCTCCGCGCGCTGTCCCCTCGCCACATCGTTTTCTTCGCTTTTCAGCGTCGGCCACTCCACCTCAAATCCATGACCCTCCGGCGCCGCTGTATTTACGAGAAAGCTAAAGCGAAGTCGGTATCTTGCCCTTTCTCTTCTCTCTCTCTTTATCAGGTCGTATTTATCCAGAAATGTGCGCCTTGAACGCATTATCCATACGCGGCTAGTTCCTCTGCTTAGTTAGTGGTTAGTTGAAGCTCCACGGGTTTTTCAGCAACGTGGATTTGTTTCGCGCCCAGTCCCACAAGAAAACTGTTCTTTCGTCGACTTTATTACACATCGGACAAAAAAAAAAAAAAAAAAAAAAAAAACGCATGCATTTTACGCGCTATTTCCGAAAGAAATCGCACTCCATTCAAGTCTGACAACTTGCTTCTCACTCTCTCTAAGATCCTCGGGCAATTGTTCTCTCGCAAATTAAATCTTCACGGAGATAATGAGCGTGAATATATATTCTCAGCTGGATTGTAATTACTGGAAAAAAAAAATATAAATACGAAAGAAAGAGATTAGTTATAACGTACTCATTTTATTTGCAGAATCTTCGTTTTAAATGAACTTCGGAATCGCAACGCTATTTACGTATATAATATGTGCACGCTGCGTTTTGTGCCAGCCGCGTCTCGATATGACGACCTATATTCTCTCCATCGTGGTTCTTCCTCCTTGCTCTTTTTCGTTTGTTATATTTCGTTTCTTTTCTCGTTTTCCATCCTTTACGTCGTATTCTTTTCTCTCCTCCTTTTCCCGGGTTTATCGACCGTCGAACTTCCACGACTGCCAAGCGGCGACATTAAGGGTGTCAGTTCGTTTCGACAAAGTGCCCTTCTTTCTTTATTCATCTTATTTTCATTCGTCCTCTTTCGATTTTTCCATTTGAGCGCATGTGTCGCGCGCGTAACCAGCGCAGCTTATCTCGCTGTTGAATAAATCTTCGTTTAGTTCGCATATGTAATAGGTCTACATCAGTGTTCTCAACTAACGCGCGTACTTATCTCGTTTTTCTATCCCTCTTGTTCTTCTCTCACAGTGATTCATTTTTTCCTCCGCCTCCCTGTCTTCGTGTCGCGCGCGCATCGAATAGCCGCTTATCCATTCACGTCATCGAGTCACCGTCAAGCCCGCTACTTTCCTTTCGATGCCTGCCTGGAAATGGCAGCTGTCGCATCCGCTGTCAATTATCGTGTCGCGGATTCTAAAAGGTTGGCTTTACCACCATAGATTCCGAATCGACATTGATCGCCGCATATCTATAGACATGCTTCTTTTCTCAGTCTTCTTTTACCACGTGATCGGATTCGCAATAATAGGATCGAGATTACATCACGTTCATTAAGAGAGAAATAAAATGACAGGATAGATTATTAATATGACCAGCTTTCTCAATTTTTTACGCTCGAACTGCTTTGATATTTACTTTTCGGATTTGATGACGCGTGCATTTCCAAATTGAATTTTTCAGCGAAATGAGGTTGCTCGTATAATATTGCGAAGTTTTTTAATATAATCGCACTTTTTTTTTAATTTAAAAAAATAGTAAAATTGCACGCTGCATCGACTATAGTCAACCGACTTGTTAAACCAAGCTAAACTCGATTAGAAGAAGAATAAGAAATTAGATCTGGACTCACATTCGTAACACATTTGTACGATGTCCTCGATCATTAATATTCGTGACCCAAATAAGTTCCATCGAGTTGCTCAAAGTAGGTCGCGAAACTGGTTTTGGCGTTCTCGGTTATTTAGCAAGCTGTACCATCGACCACAATGAATGCATCTTGTGCAGATGTTGGATCTGCGACAAAAAAAAAACTTGGTGCACTTGGTTGCATCACTAACGCTAAATTCTGAGACGTAGTTAAGACGCGAAAGTGATAATTAATCCTTTCCGGTCGAAGCGCTCAGAGGCGTATCCAGTTAATTAGGGAGTTATAGTGGATAATTTATATAAATATAATATCATTTTAAAAAAGCCGCGCGATCGACAAAGCAGTCGAACACTTGTGCCGGGAGATATCCGGTTTTCGACCGCAACGGTAAAAGTGTTTTGTCGGGAAAAATTCATCCGGATGAAAAAGGATTAAACGTAAATCGCTCTAAGTAATTGTCACTGTTCCTTCGTTCGTCATTAAAGCAGTTATGTGGAAGAACGACGCGTGTATATATATACACGTGGTGCAAACGTGAACTATATTCTTTGCTGTATGTAGTATATTTACAACGGGCAATATATTCCAACAAACAAAATCAAATTGCCAATCACACGAACGATAGCGTCTATAATATACGGAAAATTCAGCGCGCGCACGCGCGCGTGTACATGTGATATGTGTGTGAATTCAGTTTCTCTATACGTATATTGTTATCGGATTGTCGCGTGGAAAAGCAAACGATCGTCCGTTGTAATTGGAAGATTTCTCGTTTGCACCTAACTCTGGAATCTGATAATTATTAGCTCGCACATGAATCGGGCTTTAATATAACACACAACATATCGCGTCACACGCATACGAATAATATTTTTCCCGATTGTTTTTACAAAACATGTCTGTGTTTTTCTGTATTGTAAGATTTCTTATTTAAATACAGCTAAAAGATTTACATATGTTTATCGATTACTATATGTTGCGTATAAACATTTTTACGATTGCAAAGAATTAAATATAACATTAGTTAAACGCTCTTTTAAAAGCGGAAATTATCTCGGTTTAGTCCTATCGAGATTTACTTCTATTTAATATTTTTAACGTTTAATAAGAACCGCGGAATGGAGAAGAACAAAGTTTCTGATTTTTCAGAAAGAATTTTCATTAAAGATCTAGACGCGTAGGACGATGGTTTCATCCGCGACGTAATATGGACTGACAGTGAACACCCGAGACTGATCGCGCGCATTGTGCACGTTGTAATGAAACTCTAAAAGGATTACTGAATTCTCTCTTTCGCAAAGCCGGTCAACAGATTATGTTCAACACTCGTTGCGAACAGGTCGAGCGAGCTTCGATATTTCTTTCTATATGGAAATTCAACGTGAATTATTTACATACATTACATTTCAATTTACACAAATTGTTTTTAATGCACCTCGATCTCACATTTTAAATAAAAAGAAATGCGAAATATGTGTGCGCATATATATATATATATATATATATATATATATGTGTGTGTGTGTGTGTGTGTGTGTGTGTATATATATAATCGAATTATATCTAATAATAAAGCAATTTGTCAAACACGATACGCGAAATTAATTGAAAGTTTCGTTTAAAATGGATTCCGCATCATTTTATGAAATAATAACGCAACTTTTATATATTTCTATTTTTTTCTCGAAATATTTGCAAATAGGTATCGCTCTCATTTCATTGCTCGTGTTGTCACGGCAGAAGTACATTAATTACATAGTGACATTGGAAGTAAATTTTACGTAAAGTCAAGTATCTCTGAAAACTATGTATACATTGTGCAACATTTATTGTTATAGCAATATCTTTTATTTAAAAAACTCAAACAATTTGTTGCGGATGTTAATTAATATCGTTGTACATGCCGTTTATATATCTCGCTTGTGTTGATCACTATTCTTGCGCAGATACACAGATGCAAAAGCGTTACCCATTGTATATCGGTATAGACTTGATTGAACGTTTTCTCAGTTTTCGCTCGTCGACCGAGTTACCAGATATCGACTTTTGGAACTATCGGTTATCCGAGCTTTTCCCTAGATTGAATATTCAAATTAGTTGTTACGTTCAAGCAGCAAGAAAATATATCGCTTTTCTCCTTAATTTCGAGTGTAATGTCACAGATACCGAGAGAGATAGAAGTATAGAGTGCATTCACTGCTACAGAAGGATATTTTTGCTTTATCTTACTCCAGTATATTTCTCTCTCTCTCTCTCTCTCTCTCTCTCTCTCTCTCTCTCTTTCTCTATGTATTGTACTCCAATCTCGAATTTATTATCACATTTTTGTCATTAAGTTAATATTCTCACTTTTTAATAAAAACTAATATTTAAAAAAAATTGCGAGGAGAAAAGACATACACAAAAACAAATACGTAGGTTAGGTACATGAAAAAATGTTTGTTAACAATAGCAAGAAGAAGAGTTACTATATGGTGAGCAAGGAAAAGCTAAACTTACTAAATGTGTTGCATTGCCAACAAAAACATTTTGCTAGTAAAACAAAATATTCAGTAAACTTAGCAAATGTTTCTTGCTGAGCATAGCAAATAAGCTGATATATATGTTAATAGCAATATTTTTTTAAGTTAATACGATTCGATATTGCTATTCCATGTGGAAAGATCACAAATAACTACGCGAGTAACGATTTTTATGTATATTGATTCTAAATTCTAGATTATCGTCAAAAAACTTTGAACAAAACGAGAATATGTCGAAAATTATTATTTCTTAGAAAATACGCGCACGCGCGCTTACACACACAGTGCCTTAAAAGATAGCAAATATCTTTTCTTGAAAGATTCGCAAAAAATCGAATTTTATATAAATGTGCAAACAATCTAATAAAGTAATTGAATTTTTTTCACTAACGAGAAAATTTATTTAAAAATTCTTAATTGTTTCTTTCGATTTCTCTGTACTCTCGTATTGCATATTTACAGGTTTTATTTTAGCTCGCCATATTCATTTACATTTACCATATCTCTTTACTCGCTGAATAACCACGTTTAGTTGATTCTGTAGTAAGTTGTTAAGATGAGAGACAGAAGAGAGAGAAAACTTTACATTCTACTTAAAATAAATAAACTTTTGAAATGCACATTTACAGTTCTTTTTTTTTTTTTTTTTTCTAGAATCA
>QVOA01000663.1:0-15449 GCA_014825685.1 Pseudomyrmex cubaensis
ATATATATATATATATATATATATATATATATATATATATATATATATATATTTTATTTATATTGCACTTATATGCATATGTATGTATATATAAATATATGCGCGTAGATATATATTTGCACTTAAAACACATTGGTATTATGTATTATTATTGTTATTTGTTCTTTCTCACTTATATACCTTGACATTATCCAAGATTGCGAAAACTTAACTCCTCGGGAATTGAATAACTGTTTATTTGACAAACAGTAAGAAGTAAAAATTTAAACATTGATTTTTAGCTCAAATTACAACCATTATGTATTGCAAAGCAACGCGGATAACTTCACCTAAAATTTCTAGGAAGCTGAAAAATAAACAAAGTTAAAATTAAACTGAAACCTACTGAAGATCAAAACTTTTTGAACTGCGAATTAAGATTCATTATATAAACTACTCCGAATTCGCGCGCGCACATACAGACATTCACAAATAAAATAGAACTTAAATAAACAAAAAAGATATTAATAGTGAACCAAGAATATGACCTACTTTTTTTAAGAAGTTAAGATCTACATGAGGGATGTGTGTACTGTAATACAACGAGACTGATAAAATATAAATGGCACTTCATTTTGACTAACTTACATTTTATCTCTTTTATCATCTTCAATGTGTAACTCCCCCTTCTGCATTTATATGCCGGTGCATTTATGTCTTCCACTTGACTGAAGTAGCGTTGCAACTAGAAGTTTGCGCCGGCTTGCGTTTAGCACACGAGCCCGCTCAGTTTTTATTTTACGGCTTAAAAAGATAAAAAATAAAAATTTTTCAATGACATTACCTGAGTGCGTCATAGTTTCATACGCGGAGCAAAGAGACAAATCGCACAATGCAACGAAAACATTTATGTTGATGTTATTTAAAGAACTGCACGCGCACATAGTACATTAATGCCGCATTCAGTGTACAAATATACAATCGCGATTGATTCATCTCTTTATTTTATTACGGTCGCAAAAAGTGACCAAATTGTGACAAAAAGATCAAGTTCGGAATATAAAGCAAGCAGACTTTAACGAGCTCTACCTAACCGGAGAAATTATGTCGAGTGGTTACTTCCACTTTCTTTCTTGTTCGTTATGCAGATGCGTGGTGCCGGGACGAGATCGAAGATTCATGAGTCATCGGGAATTCGAGACCGATTCAAAACTGGTTATTTGGTCGAATGGAATGTAACGTTTAGCACATACACACACACACGCCAACATAGTAAGCTGGGGTTACGAGCCGCTCTTTAAGCGTGTATGCATATACACACACACACACACACTAAGAAAGATCGGTTGACGGTAAGTTACCTGTCGTGAGTTAGAGATTTTAATATTGTTTTTTTTCTTATTCTTAAGTTTAGTTTATATTCATGTATGAATATGTATGTAAGGTATAGATATTGTTAAAGTATTTTATTAATAATTAATTTATTTTAATTTCTCAAATATCTCCTTGCTTAAAAAGTTTCTAAATAAAGAAAAAAAAGAAGAGAAAAAATGAGAGTTCTATGTACTTTACGTTGAAAACAATTTTTTTTTCCAAAGTAGACTATAGTTTAGTCACAATCTACCTTGACACACTTGCTTGCATCTCTTTCTTGCATCTCGATTTTTTCTCATTCTCTCCTCTTTAAATATAATAAAAATTATACTTCGCGCGCAAGAGAGTTCCTAATCAAACGATCAGACACAGTACAAATGAGCGCGTTTAAGAGAGCATCCCTAAGCTTCCGATGAATAGTGTATTACTTGTTGTAGAACGCGCATTCCATCTTCGAACACATTATATCTGTACGATTGCGTTACTGATGATCTACTAGAGAATTTTTCCAACACGATCACTTTTCCATCTTCCTTTTCCGTTAAGTTCCAGATATTGCGAAATAAAACTTTTTGAGGAAAATCATCGGTGAGACTCGAGCTGGTCCATACGCATACATGTACCTGGATGTGTAATTAAATCGAGTCAAATTTTGTGTAAAAAAATTTAGCTCGAGATTTAACGTATTCATATTGTACATATGTAAGACTCTATAGTTACTTACATTCATGTTTAAAACTCGCGAACATGAGTTCATCGAATGAAATATAAGAGCACAAGTTTTAGCAATAAACATCTTCGTATTATTTCTAGCAGCCTCATCATTGAGATAGTCATCTAAACTGTCTATCAAAAGCACAGAAGGTACAGCTGCATAAGTATGCAATTTAATAAGATGTTCTACAAGACTTTCATAATCTGGTAAATATCTGTAAATAAAAATAATAAATCTACATAGGTGTGTGTGTACAAAAATTATATATACAATTTTTTTAATGGAACAATCTACATTCTTTTTTTTTCTAGTAATTTGTAAGATATTTTCTTATATTTTTTATTGTATATTTGATGTATTTTAATATATTATAATATTGTTTTTTTGTGATATTAGCATAATTTTAATAGATATAAGAATATACATAACAGAGGAGATCAATTAAAGGAAAGTTTTCCTATTTTATTATTTATACATGTATTAATGAGTCTGCAATAATTCTTTTTAATTAGATCTATAATTCCTTTCTTTTTAATTGAATCTATAATCCTTTCTTTGTGTGAATCAGTTAATTTTATTTATCTTCAATATATAAAAATAGTTAAAAATAAAATGTATAGAACAAAGTGTGTCATATGCCTATATATGTGTCTTACACAAATCTCATTAGTTTAAGAGCAACTACTGTTGGATCACTTCTGTCATGACAAGCTCCTGGTCTTTTTTCTAAAGGCACTGGTGCAATATAAATGACACGTCTCCCTTTTTCTGCCCAATATGTGGCAGCCTGTTAAATGAGAACTGCTTTTGTATATTAACTTATATATCTTATATTGAACTAATAAAGGAGAAAAGAAGGAAGAAGGGAAAAATACATTTTGTCATTTTTATAATATATTCCGTTCATCAAACTGCAAACTATTTCCAAACTTCACTTCAAAATCAAGATAATTTTAAAATAAAAAAACCGCAGAACAAAAACAAAGTATTCAAGAGTCAATAAAATTTATATATGTAAATTTTCACACATAAGTAATCTAACAACTTTAGCTTGTCATTCGACTTTATTTACGTGCATACCTCGAACATAAAAGATTCGCTCAATTTTTTCGGGCCGCACAGTAATGTTGCTTTGACATTCTCCGAGAACATAATTATTGTATATACATATACATATTCCACGAAATACACAACTTTTATTTACAACACCTCCTTTATTTTTCTCTGTCTCTCTCCTTCTTTGCTCTATTTAACAATTAAAATCTAAGAGAGAAGGACTAAATGTTGTTTACGATAGTTTAACAATCCGAAAAATTCAAGTGCAATAATCAAAATGGAACGAAAAAAGATTATCTTTTTCCTCTCCTTGCCGCCAGCTGTCAGTCATGAACCAAAAAACTGTTAGATGCACAAATTGTATCTATTATTATTATTACAAACTGTGCCCCGAAAAAAACGAAAAAGTTCCCATCAAGAGCAGACAATTCCCGTCGATTCTCTCAAAATTTTTAATGAAGTTTCAATCAACTTGATTTTTCAACGACAAATTGCATCAAAACTTCGACGACGATCGACGTACGAGCAAATATAACCTTGCGCCGCCCGATTTCGCCGTTTTCACCAGATCGAGCGCAAAAAGGCGATTGGTTCTCACGTTATTCTCTAGCGTCGTCCCGTGCGCGGGAGCCATAACCACTTCTACACACATCTAGAATTTTAATACAGACACACTCAACAAAAAATAGTAATTGCACTTACTTTCAACGTGCGAATACACGTTTATTTGTTTATTTTTGTGATCAGTGTTAGAAGTTTATTTACGGAGCAACTCTTCAGGTTACGCACGAGGTCCGATGAGCGGCCAAGAGGTCAATGGGGGTCGGCCATCTGCCTTAGCCGCAGCCAGAGCCACGTCATATTCGTGAATGCCGCTGTGGAGCGAACAGTACGAGCTGGCTTCACCGGGAGTTTAACGTGAAATTATCGTTCGCGCGTTATCGCAAACATGAATATATTTCGACTGCTGGGCGATCTGTCGCATCTCCTAGCTATTATTATACTTCTCGTCAAGATATGGAAGACGCGGAGCTGTGCCGGTGAGTGACCGCTTTGTCAGTCTCGTGTCACTCTGTATTATGTTATGGTATAGACGCGGTTAAAATTTTTGCCGCGTCAAATTCACAAATGCCGAACGATTGCGTGCTACGTTTGGCACCGACGAGAGAACTGATCGGTGACGCTTTTCATATATTCGCAGGTATCAGCGGCAAGTCACAGATTCTCTTCGCGATTGTTTACACCACTCGTTACCTAGATCTGTTCGGCACTTATATTTCGGCGTACAACACGCTCATGAAGATCATCTTCCTGACAACGTCGTACAGCACGGTTTTCTTGATGTACGTCAAGTTCAAAGCGACGTACGATCATAATCACGATACATTCAGGTGAGTCCTTGGACTATATTGCTGTATCTCTTTTGACGTGTGTGCCAGAGTTCTCTCAGATGTACATAAATGACAGATCTTTTTTAATTTTGCAGAATCGAATTCCTGATTTTACCAGCGTTTGTACTATCTCTGTTGATCAATCACGAGCTATCGTTTATGGAGGTTTTATGGACATTCAGCATTTATTTAGAATCGGTAGCGATATTGCCGCAACTGTTTCTGGTGTCGAAAACAGGCGAGGCAGAGAGCATCACCAGCCATTATTTATTCGCATTGGGGTCTTACAGAGGATTATATTTATTTAACTGGGTCTATCGTTATTACGCCGAGGATCATTACGATTTTATTGCTATTGTTTCCGGATTGGTGCAAACAATTCTTTATTGTGACTTCTTCTACCTCTACATTACCAAAGTACTCAAGGGCAAAAAGCTACAACTACCCGCTTAGCTTCGAATGAGAGTATTGTTCTCTTATACTTTGGAGAAACATACAACTGCCTGTTTCCGTCATCGCCAATTCAAGATACATCTCGGCGGTCTTGGAAAACGCGAGAAACGCACATTATATAGTGTACGTTTCTGCTAAAGTACGCGATGTCCGGCAGCATTTTCCTCCTTTTGAACAGTTTCTTCCTCTCCCTCTCACGTATCATCCCTTATATATATGTAACGCATTACATATAGTGCTTTTACTTTGGGCGCTTACGCGCTTCAAGCGTCAGTTCAAATTTGTTGCTCATTAAATGCGGAGAAAAAAAAGAAATAATACGAACCGATCCTCGTGAGCGTCCAAAGCGAACGTACTCGTGCTGTTTTCTTTTTAGAACGAGAGAAAAAACAGATGAGAGATGTTTCTCTGAGAGTTTCTTTCATATTTCTAATTTCCAGAGACGTACATTATTACAAAACAAAAAATCAAGATATTTATCCATTTTATAAATTTAAATACATTTACGAGAGGTGAAAAAATGTTTCTCTTAGGAACAGAAAGAATTAGAAAGAATTTTCACTTGTGTACATTTACAGTTTGTGTATTGTTATAATTTTCAGTAATAAACATAGTAAGTAATTACGCATATTTATATAATAATCATCTCTGAACGAAAAATCGGCGAGAAGATCCAAATACTGTGTCACTTTAGCAATTCAAGAAGAACGCGAAGCAATATACTTAACTAAATCAGTAATGTGAATTGCCTCGTGAAGAGTGGTCGAGCGACTTTTTACATGGACGATGCCATTTTTAAGACTAGTCTTATCTACTGATACGACAAACGGTATCAGATACATTTCCATAATTTGTTCTTCATTCATCAATATGGTAGAAATTCCTTTTCCCCTAATCATATTGTTTAAATATAGTACAAATTGATTTAAATCTTCTACTTCTGAATCAGTCTCATTCCCTTGTCTCTTTACGAAGAAGGTCGTTTTGTACGGTGATAACTTGGGATGAATATGCGCACTAGGCGAATTGTCCGACGTGTAACTGTCGCAGAGCAACGCCAGGCAGCCCCAGTCCAAGGAAGCGACATGCTCGATCATATGCACATCCGGAGCAATATCTTTACTACTTTCTGTCTGTAAATAAATAATTCATTCTCTTCTTTTGCATTTTTTCTTTTAGCAGTTACCAATAGCGCGTTAAAAAAAGACTCTTGTTTGTTCTACCTGAGAGTATAATTTACGTGTGTCGGAGTGATGAGTGATCGTCTCCACAGCGACACTTCCAAAGGAGAATCGCGCCTCTATCTCTGTGACATCGATGTTTCTCGCTTTCTTCGCCTCGGCAAGGATGAATCTCGAGGGATACTGCGCGAGTTTGCGCCACCAGACCTTGCGCTCTCTCTGAATCTTGTGCAGTAGCTTCTTCGACTCCGACGCGTCGACCAACATTTTGAGCTTGGCGATTCTGTGCGACGATATTTTGCCACCGACCGGCAGCAAGGATTCGTTCCACGTGGTTTTCGACATTGCGAACGTGGCAAGCGCGAACGGCGTCACATCCGCCTTCGTTCTTCGCAGCATTTGCAGCGTGTCCGCGATATTACCGTCGTAAAGGAACACGTTGTGACGCGACATCGTGACGCAGTGCGCGAACCAGTGTTCTTCGAGATTCCGCAGCACGAGTTTACCCTGAGGACCGTAGGCGAAGATCCGCTCGGACAGGTTGAGGAAGTGCGGGCTGACGGTCCTCAGTACAGTCTCCAAATTCATCATCCTGAATCGGTATTTCCCTTCGAGGGTGCTACAAAATACTCTTCCTCTAGCACCGCGGCGTTCTTCAGTATCTCTTTCCGATTGACATCGTTTCGTGCAACGTCCTCTCGCAATCGGATAAAGTCGTTCTCCAGGGTGCTGTATAGCGGACGCACCGACTCGTCAATATGTACCCTTCGCAATCGCTCAGCAAACGCTATCGCTTCTTCCAAGACACGTTTGCTGTGCTCGTACTCGAAACCGACCAGCGCCAAGTTTTCGATTCTTCTGATTGTTGCCTCGTCAATCGTGATCTTTTTGTTGTCTGACCGATTGTTGCAGTTGTTCTCTATCGATTCCTGTTGTTGTTGTTGACTTGCTTGTATCGTCGAAACAGACAATGTTCTGGGTAAAAGTGCGGTAAACCGATAAAGAGAATTAACAATATTCTTGTCGAATGATCGCTGAAATCGCCACAGTGCGTCCATAATCCTAGGACGTTCTAAGATGACGCGATATAAGATGATCTCGAAGATCAGATATTTACACAGTACATATGTGTAACATATGACTGCTTGTCAGCTGGTTACTGTTCTCCGTAGACTTTGAGGTAGCTGCTCGTGCGTGGATTTATAGTTGCTTTTAGCTGCGCCTTCAAAAACCTTTTCTAAACAATATAATGCTATTAGTCTTCAAGATATATTGTTAAAAAATAATGCAAAATCTCGTTTTATATTAGTCAAATTTCCGAGTTATGAGAAAAAATCAAAACGTGACACAATGAAAAACGATAATGTAAGATACTTTTAAATTTCTTTCTACTAGCAATTCCACAAACAATTACGCAACGTTGCAGTATTTGCAAAGAATTTTAATTACATACCGCAAGCGCTTCCGTTTCCGGTTGTGTATACAACAAGACAACAGTTTTGAGCTTTGGTTAGAGAGAACGTCAAATTGTATCAGGCTAGGATTTAGGTTGGGTTAGGTCGAGTCTATTAATAGCTGGATTCAGCACAATTTTCGAACGCCATTGCGCTCGATGTGCACATTGAAAGTACGTACGAAGCGATGTTCACATCTTTGAGTCGGTTATATCTGGTTCTGTTCCGTGCTATGCACGTACAAATAAACTAAATTACAACTGCTATTTTATTGAAAACACGTGTGATTTTATAGTTTGATCAGTTTTATTGAACTTGGACACATAAATAATGGATGTGCAACATATTTATAAAGTAACTTCACGGATATTTGAACAACGTCCAAGTCGATCAGAATTTTTATCTTTCGGCAGCACGATAAGCTTTTCTTCCTGTTCATCTTCTTCATTCCTTTTTTCCAACATTTTTGTTCTATTTGCCGGCTATAAATTGACAAACTAATGACGTTCCAAGACGTTGTTTCTTAATCCAGAGCGGCAGCACCGGAGATGATTTCAATCAATTCTCTGGTGATCACAGCCTGCCGAGTACGGTTGAATGTGAGAGTGAGCTTGTCGATCATTTCGCCAGCGTTCTTACTGGCGTTGTCCATAGCCGTCATACGGCTGGATTGTTCGCTACATGCACCTTCCTTCATTGAGTAAAACAGCAAGGAAGCAAGCGAGAATTCTAGATAACTTTGTATCACTTCTTCATCTAATGAATCATACACGGATAATTTCGGCGCGCTGGTCACCGCGTTCTTGTCGAACAACGGCAGAGCATCCACACCATACGACACCACGGACTTGAATTTGTTGTACACAATACGTCCGGAGCCAAAAGTATAGCTGCAAAAAAGAATAAATTCAATCATAATCTGTTGTCACACGCAACAACAACTAAATCTCAAAATTCAGAATCAATATTTTTATATTAATTTGAAATATTTATATAATTATTAAATCTGTTAATAAATACTGTAACAAAACATACCCGCTGTTCATTATTTCTATGGCTATCTTTGCCGAGTCATTAAACGTCGGTGGTTTACGACCGACCTCGGACGCGACAAAGAGTATGTTGTTTGCGAACAATCGCTGCAAGATTGATCGTGACTTCTCGCCAATGCATATGATTTTTGTGTTTTCGCGTTCTTTAGGATCAGCCAATAAGCTGTCACGGATGTTACGTGACACGCCGGTGTGCACAGCGCCGCAAAGACCACGGTCGCTGGTCACCGCGACGACCAGTTTCTTTGGCTCTTCTGGCGGTGCTTGAATCTCAGCTTGCTCGTAGAATATCTTGGTGCCGACTCCGAGAGGCCGGGCTTGCTTTAAGTCACGCTCAGCTCGATTGTATTTGGCTGCGGACACCATCTTCATGGATTGTGTGATCTTTTGGATATTCTTAACGGATTTGAGACGTATTGAGATGGCCTTGAGAGTGGCCATTCCCCTCTGTTGCTGCCATTGCTGCTCCTGCGTAGCCAGCCGCAGAATTGATGGCACACGATTGCTGAACATTGTTGTCAGATGATCCAATCCCTAAAATTAAATTCAAATCAAGTAAATGTTGTTAGTTTAGCTACGTTTTTTATATGATTTAAAAAACCAGGTTTTTGTAAGAAATTTAGTATCTTCTAGATTTGATTATCTTTTTTCCATCTTTACAAAACACAGTGTTCTTTACTTATCACTTTACCGATAAAATAAATCGTAAGACACACGCTGTAAAATTCGACACAAACTTGGAATTACAACCGAAATGTCAAATTTGACAATGTTTGACCGAATGTAATTTAAAACGCGGCACAATATCATTCGTTTACATAATCGCAGAGAGGATCGGACATACACACATACAGATCCACAGTGTCCATACAGTACTCGGATCAATTCGGAAGCAAGTGTTGTAGAGAACTCGAAATTATTCGAAAACGGTGCAAACAAATCGACTTACCAATCAGTTGCAAAAATAAATTCCACAAAAACGCGAACTAAGTTGTTAAGAACGTTCTTCAATTTTGTAAAAATGTACTACATAAAAGAATAAAATTATTCTATCTTTATATAATACAAATGTATATTATATAAAATCTCCACAACATTATATATATACAATCGTATTTTATAAATTTGTATTTCTATATGAAAATTACAAGACACATTTACACACAATAAGATTACTTCGTTTGTAATTTACGTATATTTTAAGGAATAAAGGAAAAAGAATGAAATAAAACTTTTCAATTTTTAAGCATCATTTGCAGTTTTTAACAGAAAAACAGGAATTATATACAATAAGTTGATGCGCAATGTTTTCAGTAAACAGCACATATCACTTAGGTGTTTATTAATAAGATGTATAAACACCCCTGAAAGAGTGCCCATTTATACATGTACTATTATATGCATTGTATATACTATATACATTTAAATAAAGGGCAGAAACTCAAAACAAATCAAGTGGAGGGCAGAAATCTTTGTCGAAAGCTTCTTCCCGTTCACCATTCTGTTTTTGACGTTCACGCTCGTTATGCATTTCATAGACACGTCTTGTTCTTTTCCACATAAATACACATTCGTACATATCTTCTATTATCAATCTGCATTTCTCCTTGCCTCTGTGATAACCGTACGCTTCCATACAATCGGCTAACTGTATTTCATAATGCGCACAATCCTTTCTGCATTGAAAATTGAATACTTGATTAAACCAATCTGTAATCGGCGTCTTGATAAGAGGCGATTGCCATTTCATGGCAACAATATTGTTGTGATCTAACATGATGTATCTGTAAACATTGCACAAATATAGATGTAATCTCGAGTCAGTTATAATTGTCAGAAAAGATAACCCCATTAAATTTCAAAAACTTATATGTACAATCACAAACGTACATAAAAAAAAAACAAAGAAACGGGTAATACACGTACCGTGAAATCTACTCGACTTCGTAAGCAATCTTCTAATTATTTCAGTTTGCTATTATTCAAAACTCTTGTGTGCAAAGGCAGCACAAACGTGACGATCTTTTTGCACTTTTACGTAATCGCCATTGGATGCACCTTATTATTACTGTTACTAACCTCACTATTGAACGACTCTATTGAGAGGGAAACTCAAATTGTTCTATCATCATGATCATCATCGACATTGTAAATTGATATTTTAACTAGTTAAATAAATCTAGTGAATAATCAATAAAAACAATAATTGTAATTTATATTACATATTTACATCCTTAAAGTTACATTCAATTATATACATAAATTACATTAATAAATATGACTTAGGTTTTTTGTCATTTTTAATTGCAAAAAATATTTAATATACTGTTCCTAAGATTTCAACTTTACTCATAATAAAAAGTCGCTGATTTCTTCTCTCATCTTTTGAATGCACAATCTTCGTTGAGCAGCTATCAACAACGGCGCTGGTAAAGTGTGTAAAATATCGGATTGTCGAAAAATCAGTTTACAGCTATAACAGAGACAATCCCAAACGTTTTCAGCAGTTATCTGTCCTCTTTTATTATCTTTACACCCACACTCACTATCATCATTGCACTGCACCACGTTACTTAGTCGCGATATTGCGCAGTTCATTTCTCCATTTTTTTTATTATCAGAAGTCGGTGCATTAACGCACTTAGTAGATACCAATCTGGAAACTTCGATCGCTCTCATAGCGGATACTCGGTTGTTAGCAGGCGTAGAGTCCAATACTCCATCGCACAGTATGCAATAATCTTCTTCGTCTTGCCTTTCGAGATTTCTTGCGCTTAATTTCTCAGCTGTACGAAACACAGTAGATACCGTGCTTGAGAATTGAGATTCCAAGTTTGTTGTGAAATTGTGCGCTAATGTTTGTATGGAGGTCGCAGGTGCTGTCACATCGGATTTCCTGATTTTAACACAATTTACCTCATGGTATTTTGCATAATACACCAATTCCTGCTGTGTAAAATCTCTCATCGGCTTGAGTATCTTGATATCGGCGTATCGAGCATCGCAAAATTGTGCTAAGGTGGAAAGTTGTGCACCTCGTCCTAAACATACATCTCCGAGCACTTTGGCGGCAATGTCTGTAGCGGAATCTGCTACAAGTATTTTGTTACAATTGAGTTTTCGAGCGGCTAACAAAAGCAATCTCCGACGTAAGTAATTAAGTAAATCTATCCTGGAAGTGTTATCCGATAAATTGGTCAATAATGAACGGAGCTGATCATCATTTTTATTGTTTATTTCTCGATTATCTATCCGTTTTATATCCAAGTCGTCATCTTTGTTTAAAACTTGACTCAGTAATACAACGTAACCATCAAATCCAGAATTGTTCACTTCCTTAGCAACTTTCTGTCTCATATTGTCCGTTTCTTCATTTGTGTTTTCTACTATACCGTCTTTTAAACCATTTTACAATCTTAGTATTTGTTGATATAAAATGATTGATGTATGAAAAATAACTTATAAAACTTACCATCTATATATAAAATTGTTGTTTTAAACATAAGTTTCTTATGAGCTGATTCGCTCATGCCAGCTTTGATAAGATGTAAAAGCACAGTAGAATTCAATTCGCCAGAATAATCGACCAGTATGGAATCGTCGCGTCGAATAAGCTTAGATTTGCCAAGATTGGCTCTAAACTTGTGATTTGCAGCAATTAGAAAACATTTTTTACAATAACCACTTTGGCCAATTAATAAAACATCAGCACTTTCACATCTACATTTTCTGCATAGAGTTGTATCTTTGCTACAAATAATTATCAATACATAATAATATAATATAATCAATAACACACATATGTATATCTATAACATATATATACACAAAATAACATTTATTTATTTGTTAATTTGTTACTAATTATACTTACGTCAATGTGTTTTTATCATTAACTGATATTTCATCATCACATCTATAATCATTTAACGAGCACATCTTGGTTTTAGCAGATTAGTTTCGAAGTGTGTACAAACTAATGGTTAATTTCTATAAATTTTGCTTAAACAATTGTTCTATATTTATTTTATTCTTTCTCATAAGTCATTCCCGCTCCGAACTGATTTCAGGTTAGGTTTTTTACGAGAGGACTCCGCGTGGAAATCGGTCACGTGATTGTAATTCTCGACGATATGCATCGATTTTGTCTCGATCGATTTGCATTTATAAATGACTTTGTAAAAACTAATATATTGACTGCCCCAGTGGTCTCGCCGCCGACGCTGCCTAAGTGCGAGGGTTGCGAGTAGGAAGTCCCGAGTTCGAATTCACCGTCGGATTTTTCCGGACCGGTCTTTTTCAAGTCGAGTTTATCCATTGAATATATCGAGCGAACTGAATCGGGTTTCCGAATCAGCTTGAATGGATCGTAGAAGTGGAATGTTGAAAAATATTGTAACCCTGAGGGGAATCAATTAAACTTCCTTTATCCTTGTAACAAAAGGAAAACAAATACTTAATATCGCAATTGTTTCTTGAGAAAATATTTATCTCCTGAGTAACACATATAATATTACGTGTCTACGTAAACAAAAATGGATTTTTATTGGAAGCTCGGTTCTAATAATTGGTTTTACTCAACGTTATGCCATGTTTGTAAACAAACCGTTGCTAACATAGTTTTGAAACAATGTAGTGGATGCAATAAAAATATTCATTAGCCTAATCGTAATAACGACTTACTTTGATCTAGTTTTATTTGTGTTTACATCTTCAATTTTTACGCTGCTATAAAAATTGTCGACAATTTAAAAAATTACGTATATAAAAATATTAAGCATATTTTTTTATTATTGATTATTCTGTTTTACGGTTTGTTATTATCAGTAGTCAAGACGTAATATATTTATGCTATCACGAATTGTGGAAGATTTCATTATTTGTAAATGGATAAGACCAGCCACCAAACATCCTTTCGATCTCTTGCGCAACAGCAATTGTCAAATGATCACAGCCTGGATTTGCGACAATCTGTAGAAGGAAAGAAATGAAAACGATATTAAGAAATGAGCCAAATAAACGAACTTATTTCTTTTTTAAAAAAACGTATTGACAATGATTACAAACGTAAATATTAAACAGACGTTACAAACCAATATAAACTGATTGGGCTAAAGGTGTAAAAAAAAAAAAAAAAAGAAAAAACAGAAATAATAAAATTAAAATTGCTTATATGTATTCCACGTATTGTGTTGAACGGAGAAAAATGTTTCTTCACCTGAACTCCAACCGGCATTTCTCTCTTATCGAAGCCAAGTGGACATTGCGTAACCGGAAGTCCGAGCATGTTGTAAATAGCCGTGAAAGTGAAATTTGGGACATTATACCACACTTCTCCAGGATAAGGCGCCGACGACAAATAAGTTGGAAAGATTAAGACGCCGTTATCACCTAATAACTCCTAATCAAGCAGTTTTTACAACAAATGATATATTTTAAAATATAATAAAAAACATTATATATACATTATGTACACATCATATATACAGTTTTTTCAAAAAGTTTATGAATGCCAACAGAATTTTACCTCAAATTCCCGTTTTAATTGCATTTTTAGTTCTATCGTTTTATTATAAAACGACTGTGGAGTAAGGGCAAAAAGCTTTCGCAGAATCCCAAACATTACGGCAGGAAAACTATGTGGTGACATACAAAAGAGGAATTTCAATAATTCTTTGCATACGTTCTTTGTTTTCTGTATAAAATATATATACGTAAGTTCTTTTTCTCCATATATAACTTAAATTACAAAATTTATAATTTACATTATATATGTACCTTGGGATCATCAAAACGATCAAACATGGAATATACATGTTCAATGGTAATAAGGATGATTATACTCGTTTCAAACACCGACTTCATATTTAAATTTGCCTGCATATATATATACAGATCATAAAAATTTTAAATATATTATATATTTATATATATCTGGTTATTGTGTATGTGACTTATGTATAGTAGCTGTGTGTATACTTACATATATTTATTACTCTTTAGTATGATAACTTTGAATTGTTTTTTCAGTTAAAAGCAGTTTGTTTTGTTACAACAAATGCTTTGTAACTCCACATACCTTTTGCACTTTAAGATCAAATGTCGTTTCTACGTGTTTGATTAGTTTTTGCATTGCGTTTTTCATATCGCTACTCAGTGAGTTCATTATCTTCGAATTGCAACTGTCCATGTAAAAGAACTTTATGTCTTTCAGATGCACCTGTATATGTGAGAATACATCTGTTTTAGTGTGTGTGTGTATGTGTGTGTATTAACATAAAATTGTACATGATGTTTTTTGTTATACATAAATTATATATTGTAGTATTTTATATAGAATCGAGACTGTTAAAGAGCACATTAGTATTTTTTACTATTATATATGCATGAGAAGTCATATTTCTGTCTGCTTGTTTCGGTAGATAAGGAACCGCAGATATGTGTGATTATATACAAATAGAATAAGCTTTAAAAGCCGTTCAGTAAAAATACAATTGAATTTTCATTAAAATTGTGAAGATTCTGACCTTCTTATCAAAGCCAATCTTAGCTTTCTCAGATTGTGACACCACTGTCAACAGAAGAGGCAAATCAGTGGCATACCTGACCAAAGGACCTATCACAAAATACAAGGGCCAATCCTTGTCGAGCGCACCAGGCTTATGACCCTCTACTGAAATCCAGTCTGAAAAAACATAACATTTTTTAAAACTATTGAATGAATTAAATCAATTCGGGTGTTAAGAGCCGTTTGCAAGATGTTATGCAGAGAATGTGCTTATATATATATATAT
>QVOA01000664.1:0-11877 GCA_014825685.1 Pseudomyrmex cubaensis
CATTTATATATATATATATATATATATATAAATTAGACGTCAGAATTAGCTGGAGATAACAAAATTTCGAAGCGTTGCTTTTGCACGCTCCGTATTTGGATTCGCTCGATTCGAGATAGACCTCGCGCGATTCCACGAATTCTTCGGGCTGGCTGCGCACAATCTCCCGACCCCGACAGCCGGGGGAAGAATTTTATTGAAACGAAACATACGATGCGAACGCGAGCGGAGTAATAAAAGAAAAATATCGTCTGCTCGCGGTGCGCGCAATTAAACGCGGAATTAGTTCGCGGGCGTGGAGGGAAAAAAATATACTAGCGCACGGTTGCACGTGAAAAGGTGGAGGGTGGAGACGCGTTGGCAACCACACGCGCGCGTAAAGTTTGCGCATCGTTGCAACGTTCGCGCGCTATCCGCGGGGACACTGCAAATCCGGTTAAGCTCGCTTCTGATTTCACCGTGTTGTTACGTCCCAACGTGTGTTGCGCTCCCTCGTGATCTCTTCCCTCGTGTGTTTCTTTGTGTCCGCGCTTTTCCTCCCCGCCTTTCCTTCTCCATCTCGATTTGTCTTCTTTTGTTTTTCATTACTCCGGATCAACAGTCGCGCGAACAGGTTCTTCTTCCCTTACCGAATCCGATTCACACACGAATGAGTACCGAATCGAAGCCCCAGTGTAATTCTATTATTAGATCGTTCGGTGAGGGAGGGGAGGGGTGTTCGGAGTTTATCTCGGCAAAAGTTTTGTAAGGAGAAAGCACGGGATATAAATTACGACAGAGAGAGAGAGAGAGAAAAAAAGAGGGAGAAAAGATAAGAAACTGCAACCCTAAGAGAAATCAATCGAACGTATTTGATCTATTATTAGATCGTAATGTATTTTTTGCTCGTTTTTGTCCATTTTCAGTAGCAAATATCTGCTCCCATTGAGATTCAATGTATCTCAACGATACATCCTCTCCTCCCTGCATTCGCCTCGCAATCCTGATAAGTCGTCCATTGTACTCGCAACCGTAGATACAGACTGATGATTATTGAGGAACAAGAGGAGGTTCGGATCCCTCTTTAAAACGGGACGGGCGGGACGACGAGCAGCGTCGACGTTTCCCCTCAGTGTTGCAGTTTTTTTCATTCCACCGCATACCAAGAAGCGCAACTCGCCCGGCGGCGAAAGCGGACCGCGGAATGCCATTAGCGGGCGATCGCAATACCGCCGCAAGTAATATCGGAAATATCGATAGACAAGACTTCGTTCCGCCGCCTGTCCGGCGGTCCGATAACTCTCGCAGAAAATGCCGAGATAACGGTGAAGGCTTAATTAAAAAATACTTGCCAGTCTACCGTAATTACGCGCGGCGAACTGGTTGCGCGCGAAGAAGAAGGAAGAGAAGACGAAATAGAAAAGCAACCCCCGTTTCTCTCCCTCTTTTCACTCTCTCTCTCTCTATCTTTCTCTCTCGAGATCTTGTCAAGTCTGTCAGCCCGTCCTTGACGCCGTTCTTTGTCTCTTTCCCGTCTCTTCTCTCTCTGTCTTCTTCCCAAGTTTCACGTCGACCGACGTCCCTTGTCGTCTCGGGGGCGCATACGCACAGACCTCGTAAACAAGCGCGACGGAAAAGTAATTAACGTATGTGCGTTTGAAACACGAGCGAAAATGAAAAACCGCACACGTTATCCGACACCCGGAGTAAGCGGAAAGAAAAGCGAGGCGGATGATAATCGGAGAACGAAGACGAGAAGAGAGCGGTGGTTAATTCGGTTTTCGTTGACGATGCACCGGTGTGTGCATTTTTTAACTCTCCGCGCGAGCGCCCGGTTAATTCCCCAAAGAGATTCGTGGCAAGTGGGGTGTTTTTTTCCGTCTAATGAATAGACCAGAAAAAGAGCAACGGGAAAGAGGGTAAGAGATTATTTTTCAATCACTCAATTATCGGTATCGGATACAACGGAACGTTTCGGTCATTGCTCCTGGTCTTTTTCGGCTGTTATTTAATTTATTCGACTATCTGTTTATTTGTTTAACATATATTAGTTTTTTTTCTTTTTTGTGCTCTTTTCGATTATTTCTGTGCTAATTCGAGCTCTTTGCACGTTTTTTTGCATTGGATTTTTTTCATCGCGCGTTCTTTACGGTGTTAAAAAAAAAAACAGAAATTCCAAGCAGTTCGAAACCTTTTTTCAGAGACCAAGATGCTAAGATTTCAATATGATGTCACACCCCGAGGCGCAACTCCGAAGGGCCGCGACAGCTTTCTAAGAACTTGATGCGCGAGCGCTCCGAAAATTCTGACGTCTGTCGTGTCAATGATCACAGCCCATTAGACGTTCGCCGGCACAAAGCTGCAACTTTGTCGGGGACATCTGCAATTGTTCTCGACAGACGACAACGTCGACAAACAAGGAGCCGCGATCATTCGCGGTGGAGACGAGCCATCCGTCACGAACAAGCGCGCGCGGGGAGGTCGCGCCGAAGTTCGTCTCGTCGTAGGAGAAGTTATGATTAACGTTAATTCGCGAAGAAGAAGAGAGCGCGCCTAAGTCTCGAGACCGCGCGACTTCCCGCTCGAACCGCCATTCGGGACCGTCCCGGAGATATTTCATGCGTCGCCCTTCTCGTCCCTCGTATATCATTCCCCGTAACACATGGCGCCATCCCCGGGGGAGGAGTATAGCTGCAGCGCGGAGACTCCGCGCGCGTCGCCTGCGGAGGTGAAGCGTTGCAGGCGGGCGGAAGAGTGTCTTGTTCCCGAAAAGCGAAGACGAAGGGAAGACACGCGTGTGTGTGTGTACGTGTGTGTGTGTGTGTGTGCGTGCGCGCCGTGCACGGCTGGCTGGTTCAGGCTGGGAAGAAGGGACGGGTTGATGCCTTAATTTATCACCGTGACCCACGTCTTCTGCGAGACGTCGCCGCGAGGAGACGTCCATCCCCATCGTCCGTTTCTCTCTCTCTCTCTCTTTCGTTCCTCCTCGCGTTCCACGTCCGCTTGTCCACCAGAATGGCTCTTAATCAGCCCCGATACAGCCGTCTGTTGTCGGTAAACGACGGTCTATTGTAAAGCGGATTCCGTGCTCCCGAGGACGACGTTCGCCTCCGTCGAGAAGAACGTTCCTCAAGTCCGTCCATCCCCCGCAATCGCTAAAGAGAGATCTAACTTTTAACGGTCGCCCGGTCTAGTTGTTGGCTGCAATTAACCGGCGTCGTCAGTAATGAAGGGGAGTTTTTATTACTGCTCGTAACGGATTCGCAGATTTTCGAAAAGGGACGAAAATACGAGATTTTTACGCGAGTGGAATTTAAACCTTCAAATGTTATGTGTGTAATTTCGCGATGTTATTTGAGCAAATTGTTTTTTTTTCTTTTGCTTACAACTCCGTTAAACGCGCTCAAATTAATAACGCGTGAATTATCGCAGATTAATTAACAGCGAGCGCACGTTAGTTAGTTCCCGCGCGTTTCCGGCGAAACGTCAAATCAAATATTCTCTCTCGGTTGATGGAAAGCGCAAAAAAAAAAAAAAAGACACGAACTGACCGCGGCGCGCGAATATATATAATAAGTAACTCGAGCTAGCACGTAACAAGCGACAATGTTTGCTCGCGCGCTACGCTACGGTAGTTACGTTTCGCCATTAGAAAGGGCGTTTCCCTGGGCGCAGTCTGTCGTTAATTGTCGGTGTCCACCTGTCTTTATCCGCTTTTTTGTTTTTTTTGCGTTGTCGGCAATTAAATTAACGGAAATAACAAACGCAAGCGACGCGAAAACTCAGGCCCTCAACTTTAAGACGATATCCCGATCGAGTTCGATCGTCGAGGACGGGATCCCCGCGGTCGTCCTATTTGATTCTCAAGTGCGCGGCTTTGTCGGTCGAGAGCTCTCGTTCGATTACGCCGGTCAATCGAGCGTGAACAGTTCCTCGATTGCGTTTCAGGTAACGAGAAAAACACTCGGCCGTACCTTCGCCGAACACATGTTAAACGATCGGCTCCAGCCGGGCGTGAAGAAGAAACCGTACAATTACGAGTGACCGGGCGAACGATAACGAGATTCGACTACCAAGAAACTGAGCATTGTTTCGCGGACCGCAAACCCGGTTTGCGTAACCCGCGACCTGCTTCCGTAAGCGCAAATGTCGTCTGAGGTCGCAAGATATACACAAGGAAGGTTCTACTACTACACCGCCACTTCAATGTGCCGCCGACGGTGTAGATCTAAGGAAAATCTAAGGAAAATAGGAGTTTGGAGAAGCGAGATCGCACTGAGGGAAATATAAATTTTGCCGAGGCAAGAGAAAAAGGAGACGGGGCGAGACCGTTTTAAAGCGCGCGCTCCGGATGTCGAATCGAATCCGCGCGATATTTCAAGAGCGATAAATAAAAGATCGAAACGCGGCGCGGCAACGCGCGCGCGTAAAGTCGTCGCGCGCGGCCCACCGCCACCGTTTGCGGCGGGTATAACAATTCCGATCGCGCGGCAAAACTTTCGTCGTAAAACATCATCAAAGCCGCGCGCGCGCGCTCGGGAAATCAAGTGGAAGTGCTCCAGGTATTTCCACATTCATCGCGCGCGAGAATAACGGATAACGCGCGCCGGTAATCCGCATGACTGCTAACGAATCCGCGCGACTTCTCCTTTCTCCGTTTCCTCGCGCCCGAGTGTCTGCGAACTTCTGGGAAAGCACCCAATCGTTCGAGTTCTCGTGCGAATTCCGCGAGGAATATAAATAATTGGAATTCGAACGATATGTTTGAACGTTTCGTAAGTTGAAAATTGAGAAGAACTCGAGGATGTGTCACGTGTTTTTTTTTTTTTTTGCGAGTTAATTCGATACTCTCGAAGATAATCGTGCGTCGAATATTTCGAAGGATTCTAATTTTTCGAAAAAAAAAAATCCTCCGAAAACGATCTCTCGGGAAGCCTAATCTAAATGCGGCGACTCTGACGAATGCGAGGCTTGGGCGGGGATCCGGTGAGTAGTTTGCGGCGGCAGATCCCCGGGTATTTTCGTTACTCAATACACGACCGTAGCGACCCCGAAACGCGGAACCAGGCGGACGAAGTTGTTGGCGAACGAGGTAATCCGCGCGACTGGTAACAAATCCGCGCGCATCCCCCTTTCTCCGTCTTCTCGTTACGCTCGAGAACACACGACGAGTTTCGCTCCGTACTTTGCTTGTACAGTGCCACAGTGGTGTTCGCTCCGGTCACATTTACATAACAAAATAACAAACAGTAAACATAGTCAATTTTAGGCGTTATTAACTCTGAGAGAGAAAGAGAGAAATAGAGAGAGTAGAGAGAGAGAGAGAGAGAAACGCGAAACTACTTCAATTGAGTTTATCAAGATCTCATGTTAACGGGTAATGCAACTCTGTTCCGCGATAATTAAACTTATCAATAGTTGTAATTGCGCAAATTGAATTTCTAATAAGAATCAGTTTCTGAAACTTGAATTTGATCACATCTGCCGTGCGGAATCGTTGAGCAGAAATTTGAGCACAAAAATCAATGCGACCCTGGCCGAAGTTGTGCATATTATCGGAATCCGTCTCGCTCGTAATAAGTACGATATTTCGGCACGCTATTTCGTTACGCGCGTTGAGAGAAATTTATACAAATTTCATCTCTTTCCCTTTTGTCGAATTTTTGTGTATCTTCCTCGCGGACATAAAATTGTTATTTTCGACATATTGCATATTTTGATAATCTAATTTACATCGCGGGACCGCTCTGTCTCTCTCTATCTCTCTCTTTCTTTCGTGTAACAAGTTTTACGATAATTTCCAACGTAGATTAGCTGAGTAATTAAACCCCCGGATAAAATTCTCCCCGGGGAGAAAGTGCGATGCAAATTACTTTCGAAAAGAAATTTCCGTCCGCGCGGAAATACGCGCGCGCGCGCGCGTCCTCTTTAGAACCGCTTGGAGTCACTTCGCGAGAGCAGCAGTTCGCCAATCCGACAAGACGAACGCTCCGTCGTGCCGACAGTATTCCCCTAAGCACCATCGCCGCGCACGGACAAATTTCGCATAAAATTACCGGGAACGAAGATTCAGGACCGTCCGAGTTACCGCGAGGTAATATTTTTAGCGTACGCGCGCGCTTTGCTCGCGCAGCACCACCACCCGCGCCCGCGAGGGTGCAAACCCTTCCCCGTTCGTGGAAGGCAGTAACGTAATCCCTAGCAATTTGTCATTCTCCGTGTACGCCGCTTCTTATTTTAGTCGACCGGGCGGATACGGCGCCGGCGTGCACCAGCCAGCGCCCCTCGCAGAAAAGTAAATTATGCGTGAGGGGTGGCTCCGGTGGTGGTTGGAGTTTAGCAAGTCCGCGCGTAAGTCGAGACCACTGCGACGACCGTAGAAATTAGATACTTTTCGTCGAACAGCGAGCTCGGAATTTTCGAGATTTTGGGCGACACTTTTTCAATTTTCTTTTTTTTTTTTTTTTATTTAATATACTTTTAAGCTCGTCAGAGAATCCGCGAGAATTCTGTTATCTCGTAAGTTGCTTGAGTCGCATCTTGACGTCTTTAATTTTTAGAAAAGAATAAACAAACTTCTTTGGATTTCAAATGATGTGAAAAAAGGGTGTCTATCCTTCCGCGGAAAATAATATCCGGGGGAAAAAAAAAAAGGACAAAGAACCTCGGCAGCTTCCTTCGTCTTCTCGACTCTTTTCCACGAAGGAAAGCAGCTCGACCACTTTTCGCCGTGTCACTCCCGTCGGAGAACACGACTATCGCGCGTCCGGAGAAGCGAGCGGAACGTCGGCGCGCGTCTTCATTATAAAGACGCCCCCGTCTCGGTCCGCGATTCTACGGCGAGAAACGTCACTTGTGTGTGTCCGACCGGAGGCACGTCCGCGGCGCGATATGATAGATTGCGCGCCTTCGAGACGCATAGGGTAATATAGAAAGAGGATAGGCAGATGGTAGGTGTAGCAGAGCGCCGAGATGAGTGGAGCCGCGCATACATTTGCGCGAGTGATGCTGGCTCGCCGTATCCAATCCGCTCACAATGCGCCTGCGGGATCAAGCGGGGCGGAAGAGGAGGATTCGACGTACGCCACGGCCGTTCCACGGACCATTCCAGCTGGAAGCGATAAAGTTAGTTGCCCGAGCATGTAGTCCGATCGCCAAACTAATCCCTTACGATCCTGCGCGTCGGACGCGCGATCGATCCTCGTCACTTCCCCGAGTCCCGTATCGATCGCGATGCGCTTAAAGCCGGCACCGCCGGTCGGCTTGGCAGTCGCGCGTTCGCCGTGATGGACTGGCACGGAGATAATACGCGCTCCTGCGTATACGTATACACACACACATCGCGCGAGGCTGCGCAAACATACCCGTGGAGATGATGTTCCATTTACGTGCCGCCGCGAAGGCCTACGACGCGCACAACAGGATTTCAAAGTGAGAAGACTAAGTCCTCCCAATAATTGGAGAACACGCACCAAATCCACGCGACCGGACATTTATCAAGAAAAATAATTATTAGATACGTATCGTTTTAAGTGCAAAGACGGATCTTGCGCGATGGAAAAATAAAATAAACCGAGATATGTTGTTAAAAATGATTTATTCATTCTACAATAGCGAAAATATGATACAAACGGAGATTACTCGGTGAAATAAATAAATCATTTTCGATAAAAATTATATTGGTCGATTTTTCCGTCGCGAAATTCAAAACTCTTGCACTCGATAGATATCGAACGCAACAATTTTCAATGATTTAAGTGATTTCTAGATTTTTTTAGATAGATCGATTTTCTTCTAGCAAGAAAAGTCACACCTCGCACTCTGCGAGAATAAAATTATTTTCAAATTCCTTTCATCAAGTTTGCCGCCGGCAAACACGTCGCCGGGAACTCCAGCGCGCGCGAAGTTTATCAAAGAACATGTGATCTCATCTTCTCCGGGACATACATTACGTTTTTATCTTTACACGTAGCGTCGTAAGTAACACGTTAGCGCTTTCGTATGCATGGACCCAGCTTTATGCGCGTCGTTTATTACGACCTTCGGATATTAAAGAAAGAGAGCGAGGTTGCGTTCGCTCGTCAAGCTCGCTGCTGCTCGTTACGTAACGCGCGTGAAAAGAAGCAGCCGCGCGCCGAGAGAAACTCGGAGGAGGAAGAAGAAGAAGAAGAAGGTAGACACACACGCGGGACGTATTCCGGGACGGGCAGATGGTAGACCGTAAACAACGTTCAACGATCATCGCCACCGAGACCAACGGGTTGCAGCGCGCGCGCTCGTTTCAACCCTTCGTCACCACCGCCGCCTCGCACTCGCTCTATGGCCGGCATAAATCACCGCGCAAAGTTATATTAACGGTATTTCACACCGTGGCGTTTCGCGGCACCGCGCGCCACACGTTCTACACCTGGGGTCGGGAGAAAAGTAAGTGGTAACGTCGGGTTAGATCGTGGCGCTTTACCACACGAGACGAGAGAGAGAGAGAGAGAGAGATAGGGGGTGTAGTTGCCCCGTGGGTGGGTCTCGCGCACGAAGATTGCGTCCCACCTTACGGAATCAACCCCCGCTATCTTTCCGCGTATATTTCACTTTCCCGATAGAAAGGAGAGAAAAAAGAGAGAGAGAGAGCGAGAAACAGAGAGACAGAACGAGAGAATTGTTGAAGAGTGCACGCGGGACTGCCGCGCTCTCAATGACTCCGCGTATAAATAAGGATCGATAATCCGAGGAGAATCCGCGCGGCGCGGCTAGATTGTTACCGGCTTTTGCGATTAAGCGCGCTAAGAGGCTTTAATCGTCTCGCGCTGTTAAAACGTCCCCGGGTGACAACTCGGCGGAAGAAAAATGGGACGCAAGTTAGTCGAAGATAAAATTGCCGCCGCTCTCGCGCTATATACGCGGGAGCTTTCACCGGGGGAGACACTTTGCAGAACGACACTTTGTAACCGTTTTACGAGAAGGAATATTTTAAGCGACATCAAAGAGCTCGCGCTCTCTCCTCTCTCTCTCTCTCTCTCGCCCTCGCGGGACTCGAAACTTTTGATCGGCCAAGTTTTCGCAAATCGCGCTATAAATATAAGACAAACGCCGCGATAAATTCTTCTGCCGGCGCGTACACGCGTAACTATTTTCGCGCGAGCGCAAAGTACAAATTTCGAGAAAATCGCTCATTATTCATTAACCGAACGATACCTAGCAAATAATTGAAATACAATTAACTTTGTGAGCGAATTCCTTTCTCTCATCGAAAATTCCACATTTTCCCACATCGCGTGTGTGTAAGGTTTGAAAATTAAACGTTAAAATATCGCACTCGCGCAATGTAAATAAAGATGTGAAAATATTTAATTTTAAAACGCGCCGATGTAATATCATGATGTTTTAATAATTTAATCCCGAAACACACACCGGATACCTTTCGTTTGAGGTTAATCGATCAGATTAATATTGTTATTTAATTAAAAGACCGCGGGAACAGTAGTATCGCGCGTTCAATGCGCGTTCGCGATGATTCTGAAACAATTCGAACAAATTAAATTCTTATATTGTTCGTTAAATAAATAAGAAAACGCGTAAATATTATACAAGCCACGACGTGTTTGATCGCGGTTGAAAAAAAAAAAAAAAAAAAAAAAAAAAAAAAAAAAAAAAAAAAAAAGGCGCACGATTTTTCGTGTGTCGCGGTTACAAGGCAGGTGGCCGGTAACAACTTCATGAAATACAAAGTTGGGTCTTGCAGCTTCTCGCGCGGTATTTGCTGCAGACTATCCTAACGTCGAGACAAAACATTCCACCCCCGAGGTTGTTTTAGACGTTACACCACCTTTCCCTTTTTGGGGAGAGAGGCGGTGGTCTAAAACTAACTTCGCAGCTCCGTTACAATTTCGGAATTAGAACGAATAATTTCCGCATCACACACGGCAAAATTATACCGTGCGCGGCAAAAGTAATTCGCCCACTCTAATCGCGTATAATCCACTTGACTTGTATGTACCGCCGCGCGCGCGTTACAATTCCGAAGTCGCGTTTTCGGTATATACCTTCCCCGGAATAAGACTCGCGCAGCGGTGCTTTCCACGGTAAAACAAGATTAGGTATCTTGTGTTTACGACGAAAATTCGCGCTAATTAATGAACTGTTATCCAATTTAGTGGAATGCAAACCGGGCGCTTGTAAAGCGTCGGAAATTCCCCGCGCACACACATATCGATTACATCCCTCCCCCCCCTTGTGTTACGTTTCTCCTCCCGGGGGTTAATAGACTTCTTAATCTGCGGGCGAGATCTTAGAAGAAAATTGCATAGCCGGCGCGGGCTTTTTCCTTGTAGATTGCACGCGCCGCGGATTATCGTTTAACCGGATACACGACACCGAGGAAAATCAAGAGTTGTAAATTACGCGTGGTGTTGTTGCTTTATAGTTTTTTCAATCCCCCCGTTGTCGCCGTATAAGCCACGCGATTATGACTCCCGCGAGACGACGACGACGACGTTCGAAACGACCCGTCGGCGTCGCTTGTTATTTTCAGATAATATCGTCGCGCGCGACACGCGTATGTGCGTGCGTAAACCGTGTACGACGACGGCGCGTGCGTACGCCAGCAGGTCGTGCACCTGCTGAATACACAGACCCAAAGGGAGATAATAGGCTGACTCGGGCGGTGTCGCCATATGCGCATCGCCCAAAGGAGAAGCCACGTAATTCCTCGCCGATGAAAATGTAAACCGAGTCTTCAGAATTCGAACACTATGTCGGGGACGACGAAGACGGCACACATCGCTACGTTTTTTCCTGACAACCTACGTCTCTAAATTCGATCATGTCGCAATTGATTTTCCGAGGAGTTGATAAGAACAACATTGACACGATGTTTACTTGACGCGATATTGTAGATTGTTACTAAACAATTTGTGGCTAATTTTAATTCTTTCAATCAAGAGCACATTAATCTAAAAATAAAAAAACATACGCCAAGTACATAACAACTATCCAAAAATCAAACTACCTATTACATAAATCTTTTTTCTATGTGTGCAATAAAGAGCCATAAAATATAATTTTTGTTATTAAATAATTGTTTCAATTCGGCGATTCCCGAGTCAAAATTTTGACGCTCTGATGAACCTTTTATTGTATTATATAATAAGAGTTACGATAGCAAAGTAGGTTCATTTGCAAATATACAATTCACTCCTACTTTAAATCTAAAAGTGTTAGACATTTCTATTTTCGCCAAACAGCATTAAAGTAAAATCTGATTAGAAGCTAGAGTAGCACGGTAGTTTCACAAAACCTCTATTAAAGCTTTATTGAAGTTTTATACGTAGCGCAATAAGCGTCGCTCGACGACTACGCGCGTTTCTTGTCATAAATTAAGTTCTTTAAATGATTTTGTTGCCTGTAAATTTTTGATCAACATCTAAATTTGCATGTACATACACAGTTCAAGGGAGCTTATAATAACGATGTTTCTTCAATAATCTAGTAGCGCGCATAATTTTTTTTATCGAGATAATGAGATAGAATTATATGCGTTCTACATACCTCGTGTGTATCACCATAGAATCCGTCGGCCGTCGGCCGTCGGCACTGCCATATTCGATGCGCCGTGGGACAATCTCGCTTTGACGCTTCCAACGTCGAGGTGGTCAACGAAATTCATTATTGAAACTGTCCAACACTTTCAAAGCACAACACTGTTCATTCACACAATAACGCGTCGCGCGACTCCGACTTTCTTCCGACGGAAAGTCGAAAAACCAACGAAAAAATACCGCGTCGAAAAATAATCACCACAATCACTGAAATTACTTTCCCCGATTTTCGCGGAAGCGCGATAACTTGTTTTGTAATGCGTGCAGTTCGATACTCAACTCAATCAACGGCGGATTGAGTGAT
>QVOA01000721.1:0-40184 GCA_014825685.1 Pseudomyrmex cubaensis
TTTAGAGAAAATCCAATCAGGGCCGCATAAGGATTTCCTGATCAGGCGCTAATAAGGCAGCCCTCATCGGGGCGCTATCAGGTTTTCCATAATAAGGCAAGCCATGACAGTACCTGATCGCGCCCTGAACAGAATTCAGGCAAACCTTAATCATTTTCTACTCGGGTCGATTCAATTCTCTTTCCGGTGAATTTTTTTTTCACTTCGCTACGTTTTTTTGTTTTGATACAATCGGAGAAACAACCAGAGTGCACCAGAGAGAACGCAACGCAAACATATTAACTGCGTAATGCGATATAACGACCTAATGAGATCGCGTTTGTTTGTTATTACGGCTTATGTATTTCGTATAAAACACGAATTTCCCGCTTTTATCCAGTCGGTATCAGACTATTATTGCGTTATTACAACCCCCTCGCGTTGTTTTGAATAGAGAGACGCTGCGACATAAAATGAAATTATGACAAGGTCGTCGTCGTGCCGTAAATATACGGGAAAATGTTTATGCACTAACAGCGGATAACAGTCCGTAAGAGAGAAAGTACCTTACAACGATATAATTGTGTAGTTTTACCTCTTCCGGTGTATACATTTTTTTGTCTGTTACTCGTCGGCGGGGAAAGATTATAAACGGCAATTGCATTCCTGCAATCTAATTTCCCAACTTTTATACTGAGGAAACGAGGCGCGCGCGAGAACACACACACACACACATAAAAGTTTTCCTCTTTTCGCGAAATATTGCGCGTTATGTAAACGTTTCAATTACAGAGCGCGACACACAATACGTAACCTCCGCAAATTAATATTTGCGCGTACGCGCTGCGTGAAAAAAAAAAAGTAGCGGATATGTACGAACGGAATTAGTTAAACGACGTTCCAATTACGAAATGTCTATTAAGTGCAAAACTCAATAAACGAATGTGGCTGTATACTTCGCTCGCAACGCCATAACGGCCAGCAGTTGGTCGCGGCGCAATCTAGGGATAGAACGAAAGCGCGGCAGCGCGCCAGGGAATTGCGGCGAAACTTTCGAATAATTGACATCGCGGTGGTTAACGGTGCGTGATATGAGGTGTGCGGGGTATATACAAAAAAAAAAAAAAAAAGCATAACTGGCGGCGGTAGCGGGCGCGCGCGCACAAATACACACACGCGCGCGCGTATCGGTCGCGCGCGCAAGAGGAACGTCAAAAGCAGCCGTCGAAATTGTTCGGAATAAAAGTGGTGGGTTTGAGCGTGGGCGGTGAGGAGGCAATAGAGGCGGTGGCTGGTGAGGAGAGAGCGAAAAAAAGCACGGGGGTAAACTGGCACGCACTATCGCATCGGTCCCGATCGATGCACACGGCCGACCGCCGGGTGTAAAAGGACGAAAATGCGCGCCGCGTCCGTCCAGAATCGAAACGCACGGTTGCACCGCACAAACCCGTACAAACCTCGGTCTGTTGTAGGCAGATTTTGTGTCATTCGTTTGTACATATAGACGAACCTTTAGCGCCGATATCAATTTGCGCAATTTTTTTTTTTTTTTTCTGTGCGCTCTTTTCATTTGTATGCCGTGAATGAAGTAAATTTGTCGCGAGTAAATCGTTCTGTTTGAAAGCTGTCCCAGTCAACAAAAACATTTTTGTCGAACGACTTTCCTCTTAATAAAGCGAGGGTGATAGCGGGTAATTAAAATTGTTGTTTTCTCTGCGATCAATTCTTCGGTTTTTACTATTCAACGTCAAAACTTAACAAAAATTTGTGTTTCCCGTGCGAATTATAAACAAATGAATCTTTGAAAGTAAATACTTTCGTGCGAAAAGATTTTTTTTTTCTACGATAAATCATATATATATATATATATATATAGTTTAAGTCGATATACGAGTCTTGCCTCTGAGAGCTCAATGAGGCGACAGTGACCAATTATCTCCCGTCTGTATTTATCGTCAAATACGATTAACCGGGGGAAACCCAGCGGTAAACAGCGTACAATTGCTATTATCGCACGTGCGAAACGTTTGATCTCTCTCTCTCTCTCTCTCTCTCTCTCTCTCTCGCCTCTAGATACGTGAGTAAACATATTTGCACGGTCCGGCACGGAGAAGGTTAATGATAATGTAAGTTCACGTCTGACATCCCGGCAAACCCCGGCCGTAAGTGCGAAACCCGGGGATGCGAGGAGAATGGCCTCGTACTTACTTACTTGGCATTAATCCAGCCGGCTATTTAATCCACACAGGATGTCGACGAGCGCCGCGAATGCATTTCCCGCGCGTTATCCTTGAACCACGTTCGGTGTTTGTGTGTACGCGGAAGGGTCGTGTATGATTTAAGGTTGAATACGCGCGATTGTTCGGCTGCTTTCGGCAATATATTGACAGATATATTGCGCGCGCGGAAGCGAAATTTTTAATTCGAATTTCCGAATTGGCGGTCGCCCCCTTCGACGCCCCCCTTTGATCGTGTGATTGCTCTTCATAAATAACGTAACGTCAGTTTATTTTGCTCCTCCGTGTTCGGGGGAAAGCTATTGCGGGGCGCGAAGATGAGATGGAAGTTATAAAATTTTCAGTCACCGTTGTACGCGTGAATTTTATTGTGCGACTGTTATTACGACGGTCGTCGGTGTTTGATATGCTTCGTCGCCGAACAACAATCGACGCTCTTCGCGGAAAAGAAGAGAGAAAAAGAGAGAACAAGTGAGAGAAAGAGAGAAAAAAGAGAGAGAAATAAATTTCCGATATAAATACCAAAGAGTTCTCTCTCTCTCTCTCTCTCGCGTGTGCAATTACAATATCGTCTATAGACAAACATTGAAAATCTTCCGTTTGCAAGAACCATCGTCTCTTCACGACGTGGTACAACGCATTTTCCACGTGTCATCTTGTTGCCAAAACTGCCTCTCT
Organism: Pseudomyrmex cubaensis; assembly: GCA_014825685.1. Lineage (NCBI taxonomy): Eukaryota > Metazoa > Arthropoda > Insecta > Hymenoptera > Formicidae > Pseudomyrmex > Pseudomyrmex cubaensis. The sequence goes on from QVOA01000721.1 coordinate 2,895, forward strand.
CCCTCTTTCGCGCTCAACGTCAACAAAATGTCTTCGCGCAACTACTGTGTTTACTTTTCCGCCCTTTCATTACACTGTTGTGTAGAACGTGCGCGCTCGAGTGTCACCGCGCGCAACCCGGTACACAGTCGCACAGTTATTTAACAACGACAGCACACTTTGCGCGCGAGTTTCCCGCATAAGTCGGCAAATCCTGTCTGACAGCGAGTTACAGGTGTCGTAAAGGTGTCATGTCAATTATAACAAGTGCTCGACGCGCTCACTTCACCCTCTTCTTCTCCTTCCCTTCCAAGCGCGACGGTGTAATTTTCGCGTACGCCTCGTAACGAGAGCGTGAATTTGCAATTGTTGCGCGGTACTAGTCTCGGTCGGTACGTGACGTGGGGACGCGATAGCGCGCCCACACACGGGGCGAAACGAAGTGTTCTCACACAAACGTGCACACGTTTTGCGTTTAATATGGGTTACTTGCGGGGGAGACAATAACGATATTAAAACACGCCCCGATATCTGAGGATATTAATCTGAAACGAGAGTTGCATATCGTCGCGAGCATTACCACTTCATTTCCTATTCAATTACTCGTGGAAATGTTTCTAGGACAGTGGGACAGTGCGGCGAACGTCATGAATTTCAGCCTCACGTGTCCGTGAGTATATCTTGCACCTATCTATACACACGCGCGCGCGTACAAGAGGGTGGGAGGTGATAAATTATTGCCCCAAGCTGCAAATGACACCGCGAATCGATGCGATTGTGATAAACAGCTTATTAATAATTAAGTGGTTTCCAAATCCGCTTCTTCAAATTGCGTCACTCGTGCGAATAAGCGAATATCATTTTATATGTGTATCTCGTTCGCAAAATGCATAACTTTCGCGCGACACGTGCACGCGCGTTTTTCTCTCTACGAGGCGCTTTTGAGAACTCGATCCCTCTCTCCAAAGAAATCGCGCGCTTTGCGCTACCGCGCTTTTAATTCGTTACAAAAATGCAATTATTAATATCGCCAACGTTCGTCTACTCCGCGAACGTCTTTGACGCCCCATGACGTGTAATAATCGCAAAAACGTAAATTAATTGCGCCGGGACAGAACTGTGCAATTACAAGGCGCATTTCATGTCGCATTTGCATGCTCCCCGGCTTTGTGACGGCGCCCGGGGGCACGTCCTCTTTATTGGACACTCGGCTTTGCGAAATTACGCGTGTTTTCACTATAGTTCCAATAGCCCGTTCTCTCTACCCGGACGGGAAAGTAAGAGGTCGAGGGTTGTATTTCTAGGAAAGGAAAACCGTCGAGTGCACTGCAGTTTTCTCAGCGACGATTAATTTCCGGTAGCTTGGACACTGGCACTTTATTACTCTCCTCGCGCCGGGCAAGGAGAGCGGTGGAGGTAACTACACCAAGGACTCTCCGTAGGATTTCTTCACCTCCGCTTTACACGTACTTTCACGTGGAACATTTATTTTTGCGGCCAACAATACGGCGAGCGTGTCGTTTTGCCGTGCTGGCTATCTACTTATTTTTAACCCGTCATTTCTCACACTTTCCTCCTCACTTAGCGTCACTCGCGCCCGCGTTATTCCGATCGTGCCGACATACGCCGCTTGTTTCGTTTATATAACGATATGTCATGCGCTCTCCCTTTCCATCGTCGTAGCGTAAACTAACTTTCATACGTAACGTAATGTGAAGTTGTAATTGCGGCCCGTCATGCGAACGCTAAAAGAACGTTTCTCGGTCCGAGAAACGTAGGTTCTTTCTCTCTCTCTCTCCTCGGTAATTATATTTGATCTCGTACTATTTCATTTTGCAGAACTAATTTTCTCGTTTAATATAAATTTCTCTTTCGGCGCGCTGCGTGTTCTACTCGTCGGATATTGTACACGCGCTAGTTAGCCGATTAACGTGGCGCGTCCTTTTCTTCTTTTTTCTTTTCTCTCCCTCTCATCTCACTCTCTCGTCGTCGAGAATGTTGCGTGAATGTGCGTTGCGCGGGAAAGGCTCGAGTGCCCTTGTTTCGTCGCGTTGCGCCCTTCCGTCTCTTCGGGCTTTATCCTACAAAGGAGAAACGTTCTCGAGACTCCCTCGCCCACGCGGAGACCTCAGCCTCATTCTTTGAGTTCTGCAATTTGCTCCCTCCCCTCCCCTCATCGCGTCTTCTCCGCGCTGATGAATGTCTCGTGTATTCATAAGGTCGTCTCGCGGAGACGCCGGAATGCTTCGAACGGGATTGCTCGCCGACGATGCTCGAATTACTCATAAAATATCGCAGATGATGAGTTTATAATAGGCCGTTACAACTCCCGCGCGCAAACAACCCCCTCGTCGTCGACGGCATAACCGCGCGCGCTCGTCGCTCTTTCATTACGGAACTTGTTTGCGTAAGCGAATGTTATTTGTGCGATGGATAACAGCCGGAATGAGAGCGTTTCAACCGAAAAGTGAAGTCGAGTGAAACGATAAAAGCTTTCGTTCTTTCGATAAATGTGAAAACGGACATCGTTAAAGCGTTACTTCGTATTATATGGTAAGTACCGATATCAAAGATATACGCGCGCGCGAGGAGAGAATATAAATTACAGAAATCTTTGTGTGTGTGTACGTGTGAGAATTTTGCGCTCTTTTATCGACTTACGCGGCGTTGCTATTTCGATTTACATATTAAACACGTCGGTCTTATGTCTCTTCGTTGAAACGTGTTCGAGAGGAAAACGTGCGCGATATCTCACAGATCTGAGAGATGAGAATCGCGCGTGTTACGCGTCATTTAAGATTAAAAAAATGAACGCCAGGCGAAAGGTTCTCCCAGAGGATCTTGTTTGTCGCGACAATTCTCTGGCTGTCATTTTTTTTTCTCGAGCGACGAAATTGAACTCGGGCAAGCACGGCAAGGCGCTAATAGAATCATTCATTTGAATAAAGTCACGCGCAACACGAGAACGTTATAAATATTCTAAGTCGCCGTGGCACGATATTGATGGAAAGAAACGAGAGCGTGTGAAATTAATTTGCACGATATGTATATTACAACGTTTTGCACTTTCGGCCACGTCTTCTCGTCGCGATGTGAAAATATTCTTTTTTAGAAGAGATCTCTCGCGAAATCTCTCCCGAATGTGGTTTTTTTTTGCCCGAACGTTGCGAACTGTCGTATTAGATTTTTACATACAAGCGACAGATGTAACACGTCAGCTCCGTGTTTGATCTCGCGTGTGAATAAAATTCTGATTCTTACACGTCTCAGTAAATCATGGACGTGCCACGCCGCGGAATCAATCAATCTGTGACCGATTTCGTGTGCGAAAAGATCGATACATTAAATTGCCGCGGCGCTTCTCTCTCTCGTATCTGCAAATGTCGGTATAGGAATCGAACGTGCGGCGCGAAAATAAATAAATAAATAAATACATATATATATATACATACATATTTCGTAATTTATATATAATTCTTTATTCACGTCACGTCAAGCAAAAATTATGATAGCAACGCGAATGAAACGGGCAATATTGAAAACTCGGACGTTCAATTTGTTCTTCTCACATGTCGCGCGTAGCAAACAATTAATAGAATCCAGAATAATTTTCTGTATAATTTCTACATAATTATTGGACATGTGAAATTCGCCGGACCTTAATCTTTTGTGCGTGGCAAATAATTTAATTAATTAACGTTTATTTTATTGGCATCTGACACGCATATTCGTTAGAAATACACTTTTATGTCGCGCGCGCGTGTGTGTGTGTGTGTATGTGCGTGTTCTCGTGAAACGACTTTCTGCTTAATTATTACAGCAATTTGTGAATTTTACGTACCGATTTGCGTATCAAGTAACAAGTTTTTGTTTTACACGTTCGATTGATGTTTAAATTTGCAATCACTATTTTTTTAAATTCTTGTTTCACGCGTCAGTACTCAGTGGTACTCAGATCTCGGATCTCAGCGTCGAGATAGCTGCTCGGACAATTTTCGTCGCTCTCGTCGGCAATTTTGCACGAAGATAGCGGCAGCTAGGCAAAACGAAATACATACATACATACATACATACATACATTTATATATGTATATATATATATATATAAAAGAGCCAATCGAGAATTCTATCGCGAACAGCATAGCGCGAGACGTTTCTTTACATCTCGGGGGCAGGCTTTTATCGGCGCTCGCTCGCTCGCGCAACGCCCGCCCCCTGATAAATGCGGGCATCGAGCAAACTGGCAATCGATTAGAACAAAAAGCATCGGAGAACATTTTTCCACCTTTCAAAGTTTTCGCATTACCGAGAAATAAGTTTACTTTTGTCCCTCCCCCTTTCGCGCTTGATCCCCAAATCGAACCCTTCCCCCTTCACCCGTCTCTTTTCTCGTGACATCCTTAGAACAGTCTTAGGGAAGTTTTACGCGGACAATCCCTTTGCCAACGCTCGATACCATCAATAGCGAGAGAAAGAGAGAGAGAGAGAGAGAGAATTCTTGTCTATGCGCTTAAGTGAAAAGTTAGAAATGTATCAGCAAACGACGCTTTATCATTCATATCGCATAAAAGGACTCGAAATACCCGGGTTTTATACGGGTATTTCTAATATTGTCGTTTTTTCGGCGAGTTTTTTTTGTCGGTGACGAAACATTTCGCTACGCCGAGATTTCAAACGAATTGTATGCACATTTTATACGCGTGCAAGCATGCTACAAAGAAAATGTTTCTCATTACGTTTCGTCGTTCACTGTATATTTCATGCGCGCGGGTAATAGATCATAAAAAAAGCTTTCTTTAAACCGCCCAAGAATATGCAACGCGTTGCTACCTGCATATTTTATACATACAAAAATTTGCAAAATTAAAATTAAATGTTCGTGTGTGCATTAATTGAAAATTTCCATCAGCAATATGAGATAGACATATTGCTTCCACGAAGAATAATCCACATATAAATTTTATATATATATATATTTAATAAAAAATACCTTTTTATTATTCTATTTACTTATACATTTTAATATTTTGAAAATGGAACGCGTCCGTGGTTTGCGAGCACGTGGTCGTTTATCTCGCAGATTACGATGGATGAGATGCATCGCGGCAGACGATGACTTATTGACCTATCAAGAGGTCACGTGTCCGTAAACCGAGGCCAACTATTTTCTGTCGAGCGCAATGCAGACCTATTTACTTCAGCTGAGATAATTTAGATTTAAGTTAAATGCCACTGTGGGAAACGGTCGTTGTTACACCCGGTGCGCGCAATGACTGTCTCCCGGCTCGGAGTAAAAACGCAAGTAACGCGCGCGCACAATCCACCGAGTACAATCAAACGATTATTGGATGTACGACTATACACCTTAGTATGGGACGCTTTTGCAACACATGCAAAATTCTGTCTGTTCGCGTAAGTTTTTGACAAAATTCTGATGAGACGCGCACATATTCCGTCGTTATGATGACAATCAATAGATCGACTCGGTCGAATTTGCGTACGCGGCAGCAAAGGGCTGATTAAGTCGTCGCGTTCTCGCGAAATTACGGTGATTTCGCGGCGGATGGGAAAACAAAGAGAGCCGGAAATCGTGCGCCGCCGAGGTTACAACGCCTTCTCGAATCAATGCGGGGAACGGAACAGACGCGACTGTTCCATAGTCATTTCGATCGGGTTAAGAGAGAGAGAGAGAGAGAGAGAGAGAGAGGTGGCTAAGTAAATGGAAGGACTCACCCTCTGAAAGTGCCCGGGAGGGCGCGTCCGGGTAAGATTGGCATAAAGCATGGATTCGGAGCACGCGAGAGACGATCGGTCCGACCGTCACACCGACGACGACGCCCGGTGCGTAGGTGATCTTCGAGGGGACATAAATTTCCGCGGGACTTGACAGACGGTGACAAACGCCGCGGGATCGCCATACGGCGTTCGGGACGCCCCGTTTGGTCGCCATCTTTCAAAGACGACGTCGAACGTAATACGGAGAAGAGAGTAGGAATGATCGCCACGTATTACGGACAGTTTTATAATATCGCGTCGCGGGTTATCCCACAATTCATGCGACGCGCGCGTTTCTTTATACGCGATGTCACGTCGAATCGCAAGGGATGTCGACGAGCGGCCGAGCGGTTTGTCTCCGCGAGAGAAGACTTGTGCTGACGCTGACGCGGCACAACCGAAGCGGCGGCGATATTGCGCGCGCGGCACAACAATTTTCTTTTAAAGTAGTTCTGTAGGCACAGCGACGACTATTTCCGGCATCCTCTGATCCCTGCGAGTTTGGTATATTGCTGCTCCGCTGAAAACCGCGATCGAGTTTATCGCGTCGTTCCCGCTCGGAATATTCGAATTATATTTCGCATTACGATGTCATTCGTTCTTGAATAAAAAGTTCTATTTACGCGAATAAAAACAGAGATTTTTCTCTACGATCGCTTTTTGAGTGCAAGTTGATGATCAGATTTTGATTTTTTTTTTTTTTTTTGTCGTCTTTTAATCTGTGCCACTCTTACGTGAGTGCCTTTGGTGCTTGAATTCACGTCGAATCTGTTGAATCGAGTACGGCAAAGATCAACCGCGTTGATTTTCTTCTGTGGCAAAACTAGAACGTCTTCGCTCGCATAAGAAGCATCGCGCGCAGTTTTGCTCGTCTTCTCGACTGAGTGTCTGTTAACGTCAGTCAAGTCGCGATAAATCGCACGGAGTGCAGTCGTTGCACGTCATTACTCTTCGAGTTCGCCACGTCGCTCGATTAGATCCGTCGGCCGACCGAATATGACCTTCCACATGCAATCCCTTTTTACAAGCCGCAATTTGCCGCCGGTGCAAAAAGTCGCGCACGCGGGCTTCACGTAAAAGAAGCGTCTCCGAAATAGCGACCCCATTAGCCGAAATTGCGTTCCACCGGGCACGATTGTAAAATCGTTACCGACGAGATGCGACTGCATCTGTTGCGCGTCTTTGCTTTATATATAGACGCGCTGTAAACAGCTGGAACCGTACTAGAGAGTTCGTTCGCGATACAATTGACAATAGAAATTATAATCGCGTATTTTCTATACGCGTTTTTATTTTTTTCTTCTTTTTCTCGTTAATATAAAAGCAGCGTGTTGGCTTGTGCGCGTCTCTCTCTCTCTCTCTCTCTCTCTCACGCGATATCGAGTTCAAAAACGCGTGAAGTGCATCCACGAAGTAATTTGCGGCATACATACTTTAATGTCTAGAACTTGACGAAGTTCGACGCTTAATTGACCCATGACCGTTCTAATATAACTTAGCCTCTGTCCACACGCGTGCTCCGCTATTTGAACAAATTAGAGAAGCCGGGAGATTCGAACTTGGCGTAATTAAACGGCGGATGTGACGCTGACCGAAAATTAAATTTCTCCGTGTTGGCACGTCGATCTCGTCTGGAATTAGTTTGTGGCAAATTATAACGTAACTTCGTCAAATAGTTTGACGTACCATCCCTCCCTCTCACTTTGTTGTATCGCATCGAAAATTTACCGTCAATATTTATATACACTTTTTTCATTTTTAACTTATTCCGATAAGTAATTTTGTTTTATATATATATGTGTATATACATATATATATAATATAAAATTATATATTATATATATATTTAAATTATATACTATATATACATATCTATCTTTGCGTATTACATATACATTTGCAGCCGGAAACGTATAACTCATAATTGTTGCGACATTGAGAGAATGCATATATTATGTTAATTTTACTAAATTTATATATATACGATTAACTTCATTACTTATTTAATTGAATGTATAATTTATTCCATTATCCAATTTTGTTTGTAAATTTTAATTTATTCGTGGCATAATAATGTCCGCGTCACAAGTGCGCGTATTAAAAGTTAAACATATATATGTCACATTATCTTGTTAACATAAATTAATTGTATTGCAAATTTGTGCGTAAGCGTATATATATGTATATATATTACGGATAAAGAAATTTTTGCGTTTGCCTGCAGTGCAATGCCGTAATCTATTCATTTATCTTTGCATTCGGTAGGTACATCCATCTCGAACATTTCCTTCCGGAAGCGTGTGTGATGAAATATTATCTGCTTTTTTCGAATCGAAGTCTGCGAAGATATGGGATCGTAAATTTTAAGGTGCAGAGAACAAACTTAAAATGAAAAGAATATCTCTCGCGTATCTCGGTTTTAAGTGTATGAAGTGAAACGACTTGAGTTATGATCCTTCTCTCCGATACATAATAACGCGAGCAACGAGAAACATCTCAGACTTCATGAAATTCGCGTATAAGCTTGCACGTATCTCTCTTTATATTTAATTATATTCTTCATACACTTAAAAAAGCGTTGTTGTAACGGTTGAAGGAAGAAACGTCAGAAAAAAAGTTTTTTAAAACACAAATGCAAATTGCAACACGTAAATGAAGTGCGTTTTAATTCTAGTAAAAATCTCATATAAAAATTCCTCTAAAGATCAAGGACGACAATTTTAATTTCGCGTTCTCGGAGGTCGAACCGGAGCGCGGTCTCAAAGTTAGCGTCGTTACCATGGCAATTACGCGGCCTTTTTATTCGAATCGTTCGCGCTTACGATCGTTCGCTTCTGGAAAGGCTAACGAAGTGTTTTATGTTCCTCTTCGACATTCCGTGCGCGAGTCGGTGACCGCGCGAACGAACCGGCGGGCGGGCGGGCGGGCGGCGCATTGAACGAAACGACGTACGCGCGTCCACTCAGCCGAGACAAGGAAAAGGTTTGTCGATAAATCGAAACGCTGTGGCCGAGCGAGTTCCGTCGAATAATTGCGCGCAGTAAATTAAAATTCGCATTTTATTCTCTCTCTCTCTTTTTTTTTTGTTTTTGTTTCTTTTTATGTTTCACCGGAAAATCTATTGCGACGTTGCGAACACTTTCCCAGTCTCTTCAATAATTTCATGCATATCGGGTTATTTTCGAAAATTGCTTCAAAGAAGTTGCTTTAAATTTTTACACGCTCAATTTTGCATAACATTTCCAACGTAACCAGAAAAAAGGGAAAGAAGAAAAATAGTGAAACTGCGAATCGAATATGACATTCGATCGCGAACGTTATGAATTTGAAATGCGCGACTGGAATTTTTTTTCTGCGCGACCAAATAACTGCGACGGGATATCCATATCTTCGACATGTTCGAATAATGAATAATCGAATTTATACATCGTCTCAGTTTTCGTTGTCTTTTTCGATCCCACTCGCTTCGGCTCACGCCGGATGACATAAATTAGCAATTTACCACGGCGCAAGGAGGAAAGTTTCGCGCCAGGATATGTTCGCGTTTAACGGCTAACTGCACCGGGGGAGAAACTTACGCCGTAGCGCACGACGTAAAGTAAAAAAAAAAAAAAACCTTCAGTCTTTGAACGTTCGATCGATCATTGCGGGAAAACTTTTCACGGCGCGCGAGTCTGGACGGCGGCATTTACTTTGCGCGCGTGGGAAACTTCAGTGCGATGTTTTCGCGCAACGGTACGCGACACATGGTATGTATTTACGAAAGGATACACGAGTTTCTGTTTGTTTCTGTGTGTATACGTGTATATGTACACATATTACATATATATGTATACATACATATATATACATATATATATATTGTATATACACGACGCCGACAGTGTGCTGCAAAAGCGAATAACGCGCCAACTCCTCCGTCTGGTTTATGTCAGTCGTTATGACGTCAGCCTTCACTCTTATCGAAGCAGACAAGCTCGCAAAATCGCAGCGGATTACTCTCGACGAGTATTACTCACGCTAGACTCGCACGTCGTATAATTGAAGAGAGATACCGTTAAGAGAGATTGAGGAAAGATCCTGAAAAGATTTTATTTTTTGAGTGTTTTTAATTACTCCCAAGAGATGTTTGTTTGAACGCGCGCGCATTTATTTTTATTTATCAATTATATTTTTGTTCGTCAATTAAATGCCGTTTTGAAAATAAGATTGTTGAAATTTGATTTCGAAATATGTGCTTAAGCGGCGCGTAGCGCTTCGGATAGTCAAGTTTATCAAGTCAGGTATCGCAAATACAGAGATATCGCGCGTTTATCCCGGTAACATGGTGCAAATATACATCGCGCGCTCTCGCAATATCGTTCGGCTGTATCGAGCTCATGAATTTTAAAGCGCGATGATTCGCGAGAGATATCGTTTCGCTAACTCACCCACACACGCGACATATATATATATATATATATATATATATAATCGGTAAGCGAAATTAATTTGCCTACAATGTTTGCGCGTAAATATAACAGGCAAAATGCCTGTATTTCTATGTAGATTTATTTAGACGCGGCTGTTTGTTCTATATTAGTAAGCTCTGTAACGTAATTTCAATTATGACTCTTTTTCCTGTTTGCGCAAAAGTGTGTGTGTGTGTGTGTTGCCGTGTAAGGATGAAATTATTCCTCACACTCGCGCGTTCAAACTATCATAAACACGCTCCGGTCTCTTTGACAAGAGAATTTATGAACTGCTCGTTGCACGTAATTTTCGATGGCTAAGCATCGTGGTGCATGTTTTTTTCTTTTTTTTTTTTTTTTTGCGAAAGCGCTTAAGCAGTACCTTCCTGTAGACGCTTACATTCGGTTGCCCCAAAGCATTCGCGTAATAATCTGCACAATATCGAGGAGAATAATTTCGAATCTCTTTCTCTTATTCGCTCTCGTACTATCTTAAAGGTATACGGGATGTTTCTTCGTGTTTGCAGTTAGCGAATTTGTGGATAATAATATTGACTCGGGAGAAGGACAGAGAGAGAGAGAGAGAGAGAGAGAGAGAGAAAAGGTTTACAGAATATTGTGGCGATGCGAGTTCGTGGCGACACGAATTTCCCCCACACGTGCTCACGAAAATTTAATTTTAATCTCGAAACGCATCAAAACGATATTATCTTGTACATTTCGCTTTGCGAGAATGAGATTTCAGTTTAATTAATACATCTGTTTTATGTGTGTCATGTAACGCTTTCTCTCTGAGTTGCTTTTATCCTAGACGTCTTTTGTGCTCACTGATAAAAGCTCTTTATTACACCACAACAAATTAATAAAAATGGATTTTAAGTTCGCAAATGGAAAATAGAAAGAAAGAGAGAGAATAGAGAGAGAGAATGGTACGTATCGTAATTAGATTGCGACGTATTTTTAACTACAAAGCGCGCCGAAGTCGCGCCGATGACGATGACTTGGCGCGCGGTTAAAATTGCTAATCAAGCAGCATTGTGTGCATTTCAGCTAATATCAGGAAAGCGATACAGCTCTCGTTAACGCACATGCAACGAATTTGCATCGCCGTCTGATTGATGCGCACGATGTGAGAGTTCTATCGCGTTAATCTAACCCGATCGTGCGATCGCGCATCAGCGCATAAATTATAAATTAGTCCGCGCATCACACCATTGTTGCTTAATAACGTGTCACTCAACGAGTACACCTGAGCCGATCCGGTAATCGCATTTGAATCGAGTGGTTGGTCTTAACACATTGATGCGTCGCGCCGAACATCTCGATTAGCAATTATTTTATCAATCCGCGATAGCTGTGCGATTTCGTCCGAGTAGAAACACAATCTATTATGTCATTTGTCACAAAACATGGGACGCTGCTAGTACATGCCGGACCATCGAGAACGTTATACTACACGCTTTGTCGATATTAATACCGTTCCGTTTAAATGCACGTGCGTGTGTGTGTGTATGTATTTAATCATTTCAATCTAACCGACGTGCGATTTTAAGGCACATCCGCGAACGGTTTTGTTATCTCGCACAAATGACTGCGTAAATCAATGTATACATTTGTTTCGCTTGATAATTAAAATTTTCTTCTACAGAGCACTTCGATCAATACATCGAATACATTACTGGTGCAACTCTGTCATAATTTTTATATTAAAATAATTGTAAAACAACTGTACGGGGCGTGTGTACACATGATCAGACGTAAATCATCGAACTCGATCAGAAGAGACGGGAGGGAGATATATACCGATTTCGTGTGCACACGGAAATTCGCGTCGCGCTCGTTGTTCTCTCTCTCTCTCTCTCTTTCTCTCTCTCTTGTTCGAGAGATAGACGATGGTCTATCTCGCCGCGATCCAAATACATTATCGATCATCGGCCTCGCGGCGTACGCATTATAAATTAGAGCCGAGCGCAGCCGTTGCCGAACGACCGTTCGAGATATCGTGAATATAATCGTGACGATGCAGGACGACGGTGCGCCACGTGCGAAAGCTCGTTCGTGTTCGCTCGCTCGCTCGCTCGCTCGCTTGTTCCCGTTGTGTTTCCCTCTCACGTGTTAATGAAATCCGGCCTGTCAAATCCACAGCGCGCGATCGTCCGACGCGAATAATAAACTGTAGCCGCGCGACGCGAATCACAAGCCGATCGATGTATACGTGTGCGTGCTTATGATTGATAGATAATCGCTCTTGGTCGGCCTAAACCGTGGCGCCCGTCGACGGTGGTGCGCGCACCACCTAGACGGTGCTACGCGCGCGTAACATCGGGTAAACGTCGATGGCGTGCGCGATTGTTATTTACGATCATAATCAACACCGAGCGCAGCCTCGCACGTTCGCTCATATCGCATTTCGGGGTAAGGGGGGCAAAGAGGAGGAATAACGCTTCCGTTGACACGCCCATGGCGACGATCCGGTCGCGCCACCGACCGATGGTGAACCATAATGGCCGATACGATTTATATTTGTCGGAGGGAATTAGTGTGAGAGAGAGAAAGAGAGAGAGCTTTTCGTTGATGGTTTAATATCGTCGCGCTTATTTGTACCTTCAATCAAGAATTGAATCGCTCGGTGTTGATGTGCCATGTTACCGCTAATATTCTCGAAGATTATGACCGCGCGGGTGTAAATTTTGTTATTGACTGTGGAACTGTCAGTTCGCGCACACATTGCGACTGACACTAGTGTTGTTACGAAATTCGCGAAAGGATCAAATTTAGCAGAATCGACGCGCACCTGTACTACACAACCTGTATTATAAACGAGAACTTTACGCGACGCGATAACATGCGGTGGCACGGGGCACGGGGTTACACATCGTAGGTATTTATTGCGTGCGCGATGTAGATTAGTTGGAGTTTCCCGCTCAACGGCCCGTAATCTCCGCATTAAGTAATCCCAGGTTGCGCTCGCGCGGAAACGTCCGCGAAACGTTTCTTCCTTCATTCCTGGCGGAGAGGCATTTATCACGAGCGGCGCCGTTGCTTCGTGCAGCGACTCGGACTCGCGCCCCGGCTCGAGCAGCGGTCTACTCCGCGCGTTATTGCCGGCTTCATTTCGCGGGAATTTATGCGTTTAACCCGACCGCGAAACACACCGCGGTTGGGTTTTCGCGGCAGATCGCGAATTAATGCGCGAGTCGCCGCGGTTGAAAAAGATAAGAAGCCGGGGGCGCGGTGGAGGGAAGGGGTCCGCAGACCCCCGAATCTTTCCCGCATTAGCGGGCATCGTCCGCGCTAACGAGTGTACTTAATTTTGCGTTGCGGCGACTGCCGCTGACACGAGATTAAAAACGTTTACGCGAGCGTAACTGCAGGCATAATTTCCACGGCCGCGTTTCCACGCTCGTCGGCCGTGGAAACCGACGACCGCGTGTGCACGCGCGTGTGCACGGGCGCGGTTTTTCGGGAAACACGCGGGAAAATGAACGCCCGAGCGGAAAATCGCGGCCGTAATCGCGCAGCAGAAAAAGAGTGGCAGAAAAGAGCCACTTCCTCCGCGCTCCATGAGAGTCGTCTGACTGCGCGTCGAGTTCAACTACTTCGGGGCCGACTATTCGTCGACTTGCTGCGCGTGTGATGTCTTTATTTAAAGCCATGTGGGAGATAAATGTACAAAGTTTCGAATGTAGGAAAGAAAACGTAAAAATCTCCTTGTCTCGACTCTTACATAACGACACATGGAACATTATTTACAATTTATGCGTAGATTATACTTAAAAGCACACAAAACAAAAACACCTATATCGCAATTTCGCGTTGCACATACATATGCTCTCGTTTGATCACGTTCTTGCATTATTCCCGAGTTGAAACATCAGCGTGGCGGCGATGAAGCGCGGCTGTCGCGCTCGTTAACATGATTTGCATAATTTGCACGAGGCGTCTTCATTCATCTTGTAAACGACGTATGATGCGCGTAAGACAGTCGTGCGAGCGCGCGCGCGCGCAAGAGCGGCCGTTTAGCGTCATTCCGCCGCGACGAGCACGTAATCGCCGTTGATGCATCCTCAGATGCGTCGTCGTATTTTCGCGATTTGAATGAATTTGCGTAAGCGCCAGAAGCGTCGTGCCTATATATATAATAATATATACATCAAACAACACACAAATTAATTATTTTATTTACGCGCGGATGATTTTTAATCCGGCCGCGCTTAATAGACTGTTAAACGACTGCATTATCGCGAACGGCTTAAACGGAATGTTCCGCGTGCGTGCGAGAACGTGAGTTGAATTCGAAATTTGTCCGACCAAGCGTGCGCGGGGGAGTTTAGCCCCGCACTTTTGGCTGAAACAGCCGCCGCCGCCGAATGCGTTTTGGTCGCGTGGTGTGTCGCTATCGATTAATTTCGCATCTCGAGTTCTGTATGTCGCGTACTATAGGTATATAATTTCAAAATTGTTTTTCCCATTGTTTTTAATATTTGCAGTGGCGGTCATGAGTAACGGGATTCCGAAGCGAATAACGAATTTCGTTGCGAAAATTCGTTTTGCATATATCGCGAAAGCGATGATTCTCGTTACATTGTTGCGCCGAGCGAAATCAAATCGGACACTATCAATACTTGCGCCAATCGATGCGGAAGTCGTTAAGTCATATATATATACATATATATATATACAGTATATAAAACGCGTAATGCTCGTTAGCCGCCGGGAGAATACTCGTTAAGTCGAGTCAACCAATAGAAAATGCAAATTGCGATTCGCATTCTCATGTGTGTGTGTAACTTTCGGCGTGCATTTTCGGTTTTCGCGCAACGCACACGCCAACAGTCGCGACCACCGCCGCGACTTCAATTATTTATGACGCGCGTGTAAATATAACAATTCAATTTAAATTTATTGCTATTTGCTCCTTCCCCGTCCCGCTTCCTCGCGCCGCAGTTTACCGCGACACGAATATAGAGCCCATTTAACTAGCGCGGGCGCGGGCGCGACGCAACGTTCGGAATAACATTTGATTCGTTATGACGTGATTGTGAATTTGCGACGTGCGCCGGGCCCCCGCGCTATATTTACTTTGCATTACGCGGTCGTTGTTGTTTCAACGACACGTATGTGCGGTCGTTTCCATCAAGTCGACTGCAATTCCAACGTCGAATGAAGTACATATCAATGAGCGATCGCGAGAACTTCTGCGCGTGAGGTAAAAAAAAAAAGCGCGAGCCGCGCTTTTCGATCCGTGACCGAAATCATGAATCCGATAATGCGCGATAAATAATGGGAAGAAAATATTGTCGCGATTTCTAAGATTTTCATAAAAAGTTTCACAAGTATTTTTCACAAGAAAACTCGAATCAAGGATTAGCAAAAGTCAAATGATTTAGAATTCAATAATTAGCGTAGCGTAAATCACGTTAATATAATCTTTTAATCGTATTATTTTTGTCTCGTAGTTAATTTATAAACATGTACATATTGAATATTAAGGGAAAAACCGAGCTATTGCAAATCAGGTTATTTTTGCGGTTGTATCTATACATAGGTGACTGCAACAAGTTTTCTTTCATCATCATGTAGTATTCAAAGCGTCGGCGTTGCGAACGCTGCGAATGTAGAAATAATTTTCACAATTGATCCTTTTAGCACCTCATCAGATATTCGCGATACGTATTTTTCGCAGACAGAAGAAAATATCTTCGTCCACCAGCAGCGACTAAAATATAAGATTTAAAGTCGACCGTATCGATCTCTTTTGCGGGCCCGAGAGACCTGCTTTCTTCCTTCTTCTCTCTCTCTCTCGCTTCTGTCATCTCGCTTCTTGCATCTTTCACCGCGAAACTGCGTCGCAGCGACGAAGACGGAAGCTGGTTCCCGATGCAGCGCGAGCATCGCAGATTGCTTTTGCTCTCAGCGGCGTGAGCTTTGTGTCGAGGCCCTTCAGCGAATTCCCGACATTTTCCATTTCCGCCAAAATGCTCGTAAACGTGGAGGGAGAAAAGAGAGAAAGAGAGAGAGAGATATGCTAGTGTCCTGCGGGTAAGGGCTTGCCGAAGTGTGAAATAATGTATAAAGCTTGGATGAATAATGACTCGACTGTAATCCATTGCGGTCTCTGGATACTTCCTCTCGACTTTCTCAGACGTTGTTCACTTCAGTATCCGACAACACTACGTCATAATGTATATGTACAGAGTGCTCCGCGGAGAGATGTCACTCTCGAAACACATATAAACACGGTTGCGTCTCAAAGCCTTCGAGATACATTCCCTTGACATTCTTTAATTTTTTAACGAGCAGATTTTTTATTTAAGTCGCAACATCTTCGCGACTCGGTCTTGCATATATATATATATATATATATGTATGTGTATTTATAATTAATAACTATATGAAAAATAAGAAACGTGTAGAAACTCGCCATAAAAGAGATTCGACTTGGAAAAGTCCGCAACAAGGTATATATAGCGCAGGTGCAGCATCGTACGGATATAGCGGCACGTCGATCCGCCAGTAGATTGAATATTTGATTCGCGTTTACACTAAATTTTCTATGTCCTCCTTCCCCTCTCTCTCTCTCTCTCTCGCAGGCTTTTCTCTCGCCGCGACGCGACGCTTTACTTACGCGCCGTCGAAGCACCTCTTATATAATTTTCACATGACGTTAAAGCCGCTGCTAACGGTAAGTCGCGTTTAGCGCCCGGAAGTTTCCGATCTTAAGCGAGGGATTACAAGATACTTAGTTCTTCGCTGCGCGGTATTACCTTGCAGCGGCAGGCAACGACGACGACAGATTGTACCTGAAATTCTTCCCTAACTTTCGCGCCTTAACCCACGGGATGGTTATCGCGCGCGTCCTCCTTATTCTTCTAGAAGGATAAACGCGCGTTTATCCCTCTTTGTGTATTACTTGCTCGAGTCAAGGCAAACTATTTCGCGAATTACGACGTGACTCGTGCGATTCCCCGTCGCTTCGGATGAGCCACGCGGGTCGCGCCCTATTCGCCCGCGACGCACGTCACTCGTCACCCGAATAAGACGATCGGGATATGTTTACCGTTCGTGACGGCAACACGCAGTATTGCAGATCTGTCATGATCAGCTTTGTTAATGAGTCATTACCCCAACGACGTTATATCCGCGGGGGGGGGGAAATACCGCAGGGGCGATCGTTACAAGTAAAGCTTGCACATGGGATCGATCGTCGTGCATCAACTTGGGCGGATTTCACGCGTCCTCCCCTGGAGCTCTGCCGGGATCGCTGATAATAGCCGTGTGTAGCCACCGGAAAGTAGTTCGTGATTACGCGCCTCTGTGTGGAGTTAATAACGTTACGTTGTGCGGAACCCGGCGACGACGGGGATATAGAAACAGCTTGTTTTCTCTGAAAATCGCGACTGTTAATTTAACAAATGGAACATTTGTCACACGCGCGCATCTCTCTCTCTCTCTCTCTCTCTTTCTCTCGCGAGCTCTACGTACATATATATTTTATATACACACATAATGTGTATCTCTATCTATTTGCGCACACATGATGTTTTTGCTTTGAAACAATTATCGAAAAATACTTCACATATTGAATATCGAAAGGAAGTTGAAACGCCGTAATTTTTTTTTCCCGCAGAATTTTTCTCAGCGAACAAAAATTGAGGTCGAAGTTTCTGGGTCATCCTGTATATGTATATATGTAATATAACTCCTGTATGTATACGTTGCGCGCATATTACTGCATCGCATATAACGTACACACACGATTTTTTAGGACGTGGAAAAGTACAGCGCGATACTTTATGATGGATTCACATTTCGAAGACGAATGACGGTATGCTTCAACAATGTTTCTTTCATGTCTGCTCGTTTTATGACACATGACATGCAACTCCGAAAGAGGTCGAATACTTGCTGCAATAACGGGTGGCGATCGCGTAGCGGCGTGGCAGTGCAAAAAGTAACGGCTTCCCTTTAGGATATATACCGCGACATAAAAGGCATTTTCGAAGCTCGGCTGACGCAGATACTTCTTGGTTTTACGAACGAATTTTATGACTGTGACGTATCGAATCTCCATGCCGCGATAAGGATCGAGAATTTTTATCGGAGTGTTGTCGAGAGGTTTGCTTGAAAACTCACGTCTTGATTTCGGCTATTCGCTTCAAAAATACACGATAAAAAAAAATGTATCTTTTAATATCGACGAAAAAAAGAAAGAAATCCAATCGGTTATTCCGAATTTTTTATGATCATCGTTATTAAAAATATTACACCGCCGCTAGTTCGATACGTACGCACGATTTTACGAAAAAGATGAAGGCAAATATTTTTATCCACGTGGAGAGGTGTACAAGTGCTTCGAAAATTTTTGTATTTGCATTATATTTGTATAGACGCTCAAACAAATCCCCTCCATGTGTATGTGTGTGTGTGTTCTAGATTTTTTTATCACGCACACAAGCAGATTCTTTGTAAGGCAAACATATATTTGGCTTAAAATTTAAAAAAACTATTGTTACAATACATTGTTAAAAAATTATTGTTACAAAACCGATGTTATATTAGCGAAGAGGATGAGCGTGAGAAGTGATGGGATATAAAATTGCGTAATTCTTTTACGAGATTAAACTTGAATCGAAGTAACAAATAATATCGGAAAATGAAGTAATGATGTGACTTCGTTGATTGAATGCCCGGGGAATGACGACGCGGGAGACACGATCGCGCTTCGACTTGCCCTTGAGGGGGATACCCATCAGAACACTCGACGAGATTGTTTAGCCGCACCTGAAGATTCGCCCTACCCAGATGCTTAAGAAACTCAAAGAGGGATTATAACGAGGTACTCCCAAGAGCGGATCGATGTCACGTAATGGTTACATTGATGATCTGTCGTGTTGCGCGCCGTGTAATAATGCCGAGTGACGTAACGAGCGGAACTTTCCGCTCTGAAAGACGTGATTTCAAACACAGGCGCTAATGTTCTCGAAATTAGCGACGAAATCTTTTTAATAATTGTGAGACATCGCGTTTTATAAATGTTATCACGTTGTTAAGATCGAAGAAGAAGAAAAGATCTTTTTGAGTAAAATAATCGCGTTGGAAATTTCAGAGTTTGTCAAAATTAATTTTCTCCAGCGCTTGAGAAAATCACAGTATCATCTTCTTAGTTTGTTCAAACGGAATAGCTTAAGAGGATCATTACGAGAGCAATCTGTCAGCTGTCGATTGTTATCTTCTAATGACCATATTGACATCGGGATTCGCAGTCACGGTTTTTACAAAGAAACATTTATTGATTAATGCCGCGAGGAAAAATTACAGCATAAAATTCTACAATGTTTTTGAACAAAAATTATGTTCAAGACTTGCTCTTCTCCTCTTTCTCTCTCTCTCTCTCTCTCTCTCTCTCTCTCTCTCTCTCTCTCTCTCTCTCGAAACGTAAACAACTATAACTTCAAAGATAATGACCGCGAAGCGGGGAGAGGCGCGGAGAGGGGGAAAACGTTAATTAAATCAAGATAGCTGTGATTGAAGATGTCTCGCGCGATTTTATCATTTAAATTGTTTCATGCAAGAAATGACCCAGTTGCAATATCCTATACAATCGTCAGTCAAGGAAAAAGAAAAATGTTCTTCACTCTCGATGTGTTGACAGTTTTTTTTTCTCTTGTATTTGTAAGGATTCGAGCGTCAGTAGTTGAGGAGCACTGAAGAGAGCACTAGGATTATTAGACGACACTGAATTTAATGCAACGAGTAAAGGTATGTACTTTATCGCAACGTTATCTTTTTAATACGCGGTTACAACTGCCAAAGAGACGACTCTGTTGGCTGCTCGCTAGCGATTGCCGTGCTCGCTCTTTGCACTTGTTTTTTTCCGGCGAATCGGCAAAATTCGGCAAACCCGATTGTCTACGAAACGATGTTTACCGGCAGTTCGTTCACGTAAAAACTGCGTGAATCGAAAGTACGTGTGTACAGACGTTGTGCACTGTAAAATGTTCTGGAAAATTCCTTATTTCCCTAAACGTCTCGCGAAGAATACATCGTTTCTAACAGCGCCTTTGGAGGACCAACCACAATTTCTCAATGAAATTATTCCACCGACTGCTCACTCGCAACGCTATTAGATCCGGCAGCTTCTTCTCAAAGGCTTCTCTTTACTTAAAGCGTGACGCAGTGCACACTTTTACGAGACACTCGAGAAAATACGAATTTCGGCAGACAGATCGCCAATCTAAATTCTCCTTCTTCTCGTTTTTTTTTGCCCCCGTCACGAAGCGTTCGTGAATAAAACGAATATAGAAGATCGACCGATGTCATTTAATGATAACATAGACAATCGTGATTTGCGATAACGCTATTAAGGCAAGGCCGTGATACGAAATGCCCCTCAACAACCGGGACGAGTACTGGAACCGACTGCGGGGACGATAGATCACGGTATACGAGTGCTTCTGGACGGACGGTTGCCGAGTGGACCCTCCTATATGTAGCACCAGAAAGTAACCCTTCTCGGTTTCCGACCGCTCCCGGGAACCGCTCTCTTGCTCGTTCACTCTCTCCCGTACTCTCTCTCTCACACACACACACACACACACACTCTCTCTCTCTTTATCTCTTCCTCTTTCTCTCACAACCGACCACGAGACGCCCATTATTGCCCGCTCGGCGATGCCCGCGCGACCACGCGCAATTTATCGCCACGTGTGTTTTATTGGCTCCTCCCTGCCACACGGTAGCCAGCCGCCGCTACCATCGATGTGCTCGCGCGTCCAGATTTCGGGCCCCCGGGTTATCGGCCAGAGATATCGCCCGGCGGACATGCTCACGTTAGCCGCGTCGTTGTCCCTCCGTGATGTATCGGCAGCTTGTAATACTTATTCAACCGACGTATTATCTGGGTCAGGAAGAAAATATATATGTATTCCGGAGAAAATATATATATTCCAGAGATTCGTGGTTCTTTCATAAGTTATGGCCTAACGTGATCTATACTCTCGTGCTCTCAAATATTCTATTAATTCAATATTAAAACTAATAATTGATATTATAGTCGAGCTTATTATATCTCCATTATCGTGTAGAATTAATTCCATCATGAATGATTAATCATCGAATTAATTTTCGCGGAGAATGAATGGGGGGGATATATTCTCTAAGAATATATGATCGAGTTATATATATTCCGCATTTATATATCAAGATCGAAGTTAAATTTGCACAAGACAGATTTAGATACCTTGTAGAAGATGGATTTTACATACTGTCTTATTGTTAAATATTACACTTCTGCGGAAAATGGAATATTTAACGGAATATACCGCGTGCCGAGCACAGAGAGAGAGAGAGAGAGAGAGAGAGTGTGTGTGTATCTGGTTGCTAGGATGAAACGCGCCGCGTAAGTCTCATCCTCTTTAACATTCATGGAGACGAGCTATTACTCGCGACGAGTTATATGCGTCGCGTTTGAACGGTTTACGATGTGTAGTTCCTGGGGGCTATTGCCAGCTTTCCGAGTTGTGTAACGTTTGCAATAAAAATGACGTAAGCGCACCTGCGCGACGTAAGGAACTACGAGGAAGCGACGGGAAAATTGCGTGTCACGAGCGCGATCGATGAGCTGCTAGTTAATATTGCTTATCGAGTGACCGACGGGGGAGAGAATATTTACATCGTCAATATTCGACTCGCCAATAAATTTAACACTGAAATCATAAAAGCGCGTCGCAACGACGTTACGGAAAGCACAATTAAAAGTTTCCTTACACGCCGCCGTACGTGCGCGCGCGGGGAAAAAAAAAAAAAAGTTCGGACGCACCGAATCCGGATAGTCACTTCGTTATCTACGTGATGAAATTGCAGTCAGCGTTGATGATTAATGTCCCGCTGAATATCGAAGTTTCGCAATTACTCGCGACTCTGACAAATCCCCCGCGATGCGTCGATAACAAAGATGCATCGCGTCGCATCGGTCGTGCATACATACATTTTCTTCGTCTCGGTATTTAGCTCGCATCGCTTAACATATTGTGTGCGATACTCAGCGTATTTTTGCGTGCATCGATCTGTGAAGATTCCAAATCTTTTCCTCACTTATCTCGCTCTTGTATCATAATTTCACCTCCATTGCCACAAACTTCCTATCAATTTCTCGAAGAAAAACATCCGTTTGAATGTGAACTCGACTGCTGTTTGTCATGGGAACAGAAATGGAAAAAAAAAATAATAACGATAAAGCCGTACATACATTCCAGCTATTTTTGCGCGCACAAGCATGCAAAATTGCGCGACGTTAAATGCAGAATGTTGCGCGCTTCCCGAAGACTTATATAAATGTGCGAAACGTGAGGCATATGTTGGCTAAAATGCTGCGATGGGTAAGACACTACCGTGTATAGATGAGTGTCGGATGCGCGTAGCGCTTTAATATAAACGTTCCCGCTCTGTTCCAGAAAAATAATCTGTCTACCGACGATGTTTTGTTGCTATAGTTGGAATATATTGTCGGAACATATTTCACGCGAGAATTTCATTTCATGTATTAATCATATCACATGTTTCAATCCGTTATCGCGAAAATTACTTTTTTTTTTTTTTCACAAAGCAAGTCACGTATTTTTCAAATAACGTTAATTAATTATTTTACCGGAATCTGATTAACGTCGAAATATTTCGTCGTGTTCGGATAATCTTTCTCGAACACGAAACTCATTCTTTTTCTACGATAAAGATCTCATTAGAAGACAGTTTCTAATTCAAACAAGTTCGCGTATACACAAATTAAAAAAAAAAAAAAAAAAGAAAGAAAGAAACAATTTGCGTCAATGCGAGATAAAATTATCGCGATATCCGGTTGTATCGTCGACGGTACTGTCGGCGCCGCGTGTCGTCGGAACTATGCACGGCACGCTCGGGGATACAAACTCGCCGCGAATTTGCACGTGCGGATTAACGCGCGCGATGCGACGCGACGCGACGCGACGCAACGCAACGCGTCGACCGGGTACGTAAGCCGTCGTGGAACGATGGTGGCTCGTGTGTGCATGCCGTATGACCTATTAGGCAATAAACGTGAAGGGGAGAGAGAGAGAGGTGTTCTATAGAGCTGCTATTATCGCGCGTATATCGACCCTGCCAATAGCAGACGCGTACATGTACGCGGCGCCTATCCTTTCGTAACACGCCCGAACTATAATGCGCCGACTTACTGCGCGATCGCTCGAGCGACCTCTAAATCGACGATTAACGGCTGGATTAATTGGCCGACGACGTGAATCGACCGAATCCGCGGGCTCGTTTGCGCCCGTCTCGTTTGGGGAGGAGGCCTGTCTGATTGCAATCGCGCTCCGAAAGCAGTGTATTTATTGTATTAAAAAAGTCACGCGCGCGAGCGCGCGCGGATTTCACGTCGTTATTTAGCGACCGGCCGCTGAGTACGCCAGATTTCACGCTCGATTACGTCGCGATAAAAAATAATCACGAGCGCATATACTCGAATTTTTGTTGGCTTATCCGAAAGAGTATCATATACACGAAATATAAAATATATATAATTCACAGATGCAAACTCGCGATTAAAAAATCCTCTTGTACATCGCGAGTGACACGAACATGAATCACATGAATCAGTACGTGTATTAAAAAATGTTAAACGACACGATCAACTTTTTTTTTTGACACTTTTAAATATAGTTGATCGCGCGCGTGCGCGCGAAGCGTAAAGTGATTATTTTGCGTGATGGAGCTCGGCGGAGTGTCGAGTTAAAGCTCGAATTTCGAGGAGGACACTCGACGAGTTTGCGCTACGTGAGCTAAGGAAGCACAGAGACGCCGCAATATCAACATGTTGTTGCCCGAAGGAAGTTTACCCTGTCGGGAGGTGACAAAAGCACATAAGCCTTAATTGGTCCGGCCTGTATGCGGCCGGCAAATAGTAACGTACTGTAAACGCGAGGCGCATCAAGCGAGCCAGAGTCTCTTCTCTCTCTCTCTCTATCTCTCTTTTTCTCTCGTCTATTTATCGTATCTCTCTCAGAGTTCGCGTTACTACACAAGTACCGTGTGTTGTACAAACCGTCGGCTAGCGCGAGAACGGTTGCCAATATCCTTTACTTAGCGGTGCATCGGAGCAGAATTATGAGGTACACACAAACATAGATTATCCGTGCGGTACGACCACGCCTACGATAGCGCGCGAATATTATGTACGTGTGTACACGCGCGTTCCGTATCAGGGTCGCAGACGATATGCCGACCCCGCAAATCCTCTCACCTCGTTCTCTACCAAGCTGTCCCTGTCGAGCTACTATACCCAATCGATAAGATGCTCTCGGGATCACGCAACGACGATCCGACCGAACTGTGTTGTACGCGTCTTCCTCAAGCGCATCGTATTATCACGTGCGCTCTCTTGCCCGTTCATGTGTGATGTATATGTATACACGTGTTATTTACATACGTGCACGCAGCGGTAAGTTATACATTCGGCGTATTACATAATACGCCGAATTACACATTAAATAGCTCGAATTGCTTCGGCATAAGTCAAATTTGAAATCAAAGTAGTGTGTCTCGGAGAAATACAGTTCTCTTCTAATTAACAAAGTTCTACTTAACAAAAATTATTTGTAAGAAAACAATCTCATCGATAATTTTATATATGATTTCTGATAAGAAAGCAAAATTTTATGGAAACTGATGCCGCATAATAGCAAAGCACATTTTCCAATTTGTTTGCCGCCAATTTTCAAGGGAGATGAATGGAACGGTTAATAAAATAATAGCGCGTTTAGGTAACAAAAGAGGTTTCGTTGTAACAAAGCTTATCCCCCATCAACATGATCGGCTGGCCGTAACGTGACGAGACTCGGTAAAACCCATGTGTGCATCGCGTTCCGCACGGCCAATGGGCGTGCATGAATGAGGGATGGATATCCTTGTAGTATCGGTAAATCGCGTCCCTTTGAATTCCGCGTAATCGCGGTACTTACGTTATTGACAGCGTCCCGGCGTCCACATCAAAGCCTCTCGTGTGTGTCGCGTCTCGTGATAGCTTGTAGTGATGTATATATTATACGCGTCTGTATACATATTATACACGTGTGCTCTCGCGTAGGACACGATAATAGCAAACTCGGTTGCATAAAATGAGCATTATTATCTTGCATAATGCAATAAACATCAATTGACCGTTCATACTGCTGGCGAAATATATTAAAGGTCGCGTTAATTATAATTTAATCGAGAAAAAAATAATATATTATCTCATTAATTATAAGTGTATACGTATTGTTAATTACGTATTGTTAATTTGCTCATTCGATCGATTATATTTGATTGTTCGCGCTACTCTGAACAACATCGAGAGCTGTTGGTTTGAGAAAATAACTTCTTTTTTTCTCTCTCTCTCTCTCTCTCTCTTTCTCTTTCTCTCTTTCTCTCTCTCTCTTTTATTTCGGGGTCTTCGACACTATATATAAATTTTTCAAAGTTTGCGGCTTCAAGTCCGTCGACGGTGATGAAACGAGTTTTAGATTTACGTCAATCAATCATAATCGTGAAAAAAAACGTAATTGATCGACCTTCGAAAGTTTTAATTTCGTTAACACACCGCGCGCGCATATCGACTTTCGTTTATATACTTTTAATTTAATCAGGAACGCACAAATGTATGGAACGCGAAAACACGATGTGTTGGATTTGACAGCCAATAATCTCGGCATGCGCCGCTTTTTTTTTTCTTTTTTTTTGCAATATTTTCCGCGAGACTCCGATCGATTCAATTCTACTTTCGTGCCCGCTACAAATTGTTTGCGGCTAATCTGATAAGGTGTCTTGCCGGAAAGATTTTCAACATGTCCGATCGCAACAAAGCGCCAGGTCTCGGAGTGTATCGTAAGTCTCATCTCCGCCGGAAAGAACAGCTGTGATGGATGGACCGGGTTGTCCGATGTGATAGCGCGAATTTGTGCCTTTTCTCTCGATTCTTGCCGCCGCAAGATCTAACGTAAATTTTGTTCTTCTTCTTGCAGCGGAAAAGAGAGGCGAAAAATTCGCCAGTTTACATGCGACGACGTTGCGAAATGTCATTTTGTGCGCGGTAAGTCCGTCTTTCTTTTTTATCACGTAGCTGTTAAGACCGACTTTTTTTGTCACGAAACGAGAAAATGTCGCGTAATACATCTCTCAACCGTTTTTATTATTTCTCTACTATATTATTTTATTTTTGTTACAATTTTCAAGTAATTTTGCGTCAAATTGTGTGCTATTTTGACAAATAAGTTGTGTTTATTTGTCAAACTAACATATTCAAGGCATGCTTCGCAGATCTTTTAATATGTGCGATCGGGTCTGTGTAGCTTAGTTTTGTAGATTAGATTTTTTTACGATTGCACTTCGAGTGACCTAGAGAAAGAACTCAAGGTTCGATCTCGAAACATCTTTTGTTTTTTTGGCCTGAACGTATATGTTTATAATTTTATACATTCTTTGCGCATTCGTGCATATTATTATATCCATATTTTTAAATAGAATTACATGTGTACAAATTAATCATGTACACTTGGCACGAAACGAGCGAGTCGTGTTGTTTGACAACATTTGAATTAACTATAAAATCGACACGGCACTTGTGCTTCTACTAAACTCGGAAGCGCGCGAATGCATCGGCTTTTTGTGATGCAAAGCGACGTCGAAACTAACGGATAAACAAGTAACTCGTTATAGTGACGCATGCTGGGATGACAAATACTGTGCGTGACACGCTCGCAGAAAACTTTCCGCCATTCCTATTCATGCGGGATCGCTGTCCGCGCTCTATCTCTCTCGGCGTTCGCCATTTCCCTGTCTCTCTGCGAGCACGTTGCTATTTTTCAAATAAGAGCAATTACTACTAACAGTCTAGGAATAGTGCGTGAAAGCGTAATTACCTTTCGCGTAATCTCGCGCGCAGTGGAGATTGCGTATTGTTGATTCTATTAAAAAAAAAAAAAAAAAAAAAATCTCTTTTGTCTTTAGTATTCTCCAGAGATATATATCAGATATATAAATTGCTCGACTAGAGAGAGGCATTTTTATCCCAGTCATTCATCATCGTTATGAGAAAATACGCTCTAATGAAAAACAGCACAATAACGTTGCTCTAATTACAGTTAATTCCCATGAGACACACGGATAGCGATTTAATCCGCGATATATTTGCTAGAGATGCGCAGCTGTAAATATGCGACTGCGCGAGTCTAATTTATTAAATTATTTACGAATGTCTTTTTTTTTTTTTTTCATCCATGTGCTTTTTTTCATTCCGAAAGATAATTGGCGGTTGACAATTTACGCGACGACACATACTTCCCAATCAATTGTTCGCGGATTACTCCAATTACGGAGGAAGCTTAATGGACTTGGAATTGTAAAGGTCGGCGAAAAAGTTCAAACGGAATCGCGCGTCTCGAAAATCTCACCGTTTCCCAAGAATAACTAGAGTCATTCCTTTCAACTCATTTTCTTTCACGGCGTAATTGCAGGCGGCGCGCGCCTGTTCCGTTGTCGTGTATGCAAAAAATAAACAGCCATAACGAGAACGGAAAAGTTTCTAGTGTCGTAGCTAGTGTATGTGTGTGTGTGTGTGCTTTAAAGCCCGCACAAGCTGCAAGTGCTAATTCCGTTTCTTTTTCACGTCGAGAGAAAATATAACGCTTCTTCACTTAGAGCACATACTAGTTACACTCATCTTCAGAGAGACGCGTCGAGGCAAGCCGTCACGGTCGACTTTTCTGCGTTCAAAATGAAATAGCAAGCGAAATCGCGCGCATAGCTTACGTACGGTACGTACGCGACGTATGTACGTACGCGGAGAAATTCCGTGGAATAGAAATTCCCACGGAAGAGAAACGCGCGCGCCGGGCGATTTATGCAATTTGTAAATTGACGCGCGAAGCATGACGCATCGCGTTCCCTCTCTCTCTCTCTCTCTTTTTTCCTCTCTCTCTCTTTCCCACCCGCATATATCCCGCGATATCAAGAATTCCGAAGTACGTATTTTGCATAAATTTCAGGCACAGACTGTATCTCAAACAGCCGTTTACATTTTCTCTTCGCCGCGAGCGCACGCGTGCGCGCTCGCTCGCTCGCTCGCTCCGGCTCTGCCCTATCTCCGGTCTTTTCAACGCTTTCGTTTTGCATGCGCGCTCATTTCTTTTGCATGCAACCGACTTCTTCTTCTTCTTCTTCCTCAAAGAGAGAGAGCTATACGCGCGGAAGACGCTTTTCCTATCTCGCCGAGCATGCTCCTTTAACGAACCGAGTTTCCTTACAAAAACGTCCGGCCGTCATCGGACGACAATATAAAGCATTCGACGCCGAATGCTCTGCGCCAACGCGCCGCGCGCGTACTCGATAAAAGTATATAAACTTGTTAGTCCGAATAGGAGTGTACTTTCGAAGTCGGGTATCTTCAGATAGTTCTTGAAACGTAGCTTTAAGTGAAAAGCCCCCGAGACGTTGCTGCAAAAAGAGAGGGAGAGAGAAAGAGAGAGATAAGTTATTAAACTCGCCATACTTTTCTCAGGTGAAGGAAGGAATGAATCAACATTATGGAGAAACGAACGGGAGATACTGAGTGACGATAGAATGACGGCCATCAGAATTAAAAATCTTGTCGTTCGCGGGTAGGAATCGGAGTCACATTTACGTTCCTCTCGCTCGTGGAGGAAAGTTTTCAAGCCGAGAAGAACACCGGGAACACACCGACGCTCTCTCAAGTTTACGTTTTCAATGATAACGAATATATTTGCCGCGATGAAACAAGTTGATGGGAGAAATTTTGCAGAAAAGTAGACACGGTTTGTCTTCGCGACAAAAGTTGAAAGGTCGCGACGCGATATATACGTACATGTGAAGGACGGAGCTTTATATTCGCGGAAGAGATTTTTAAGATTCGCCTGCGCCCATCAAGACCGGATTACGCGGTTTTGTCTTCGAACGTAAGAAGAAGAATTCAAAACACCCCCGGAAGCGGGGTCTGAGAACAAAAGTGAATATAAAAAAAAAAAAAAAACAAAAAGAACACAGTAGACCAGAATGACGCATTGTCCCCGGCTATTGTGCTCGTTGCGAGATACCCTCTCCCATTTTCCTGCATCTTTTACTCCCGAATCCAGGAATGTTTCTGGTCCGGTACCGGGCCGCGCCATTGTCGTCCCGCAAACAATTTGCAGGCGCGTATCACTGGGTCGCGCGTATCACTGTGCTCGCTTGAACTTGAAACAACAACGAAAAACAAAAACCATCTCCCAAACTCGCGAAAAATGCAACCGTTCGCGGACTTTCCTGCACATTGCTCGCTCGCATAACGAACGTACTTGGCATAATCGATGTTCGTTTTAGAGAGCATTATCCGCCGGAAGTTCGATCAAAGTTTTAAGGAGTAGGGGGTTATAATGGTAACCCAATTACGACGTTCAACTTCAACATAACAGAAATAGACGTCGCGCTTCGATGTGAAAGTATTCCGCGCGAGAGATCAACTAATGAAAATCTATAAAATACGCGCGCGAACGAAAAAAATTTGCGAATACAAGTTCGAGTTTTCCCCGTCCGAAGTTTCTTATTTTCGAAGCGCGCCGCTCTCTCTGCTCATGCATTTTTGGAAAATTCCAATCTCGCGTTAATATGATGATATTTGATCTGCGAAGTGGAACACTTCGATTTTCCACGCGAATATAGCGCGTCGTTAGTTCCCCGCTACAACCTGCAATTTCCGCTCCTCGCAACAATTCGGCGTCAATTCCGCGCTTCAGGTTGTCAGACACAGCCATCCGCACGGAGACGGTAGCTTGATCCGCGCGTAATACTCCGCTTGATTTTACGCTAAATTACATTAACGGAATAAAT
Source organism: Pseudomyrmex cubaensis (assembly GCA_014825685.1). NCBI lineage: Eukaryota > Metazoa > Arthropoda > Insecta > Hymenoptera > Formicidae > Pseudomyrmex > Pseudomyrmex cubaensis. The sequence goes on from QVOA01000721.1 coordinate 32,993, forward strand.
GGAGCGCCAAAGACACCGCGTTAATTTCGCCGTTCGCCGAAATTACGACGACGACGACGACGACGACGACGACGGGATCTTCTCGAGGAGAACGTTTCTCGCTCTCTCCCGACGACGACTCGCCGTACAATCGACGTGTATCCTACGGTCGTTTGTGCGTCGACACGGCCGAATCGCACGAACATTGGGAAGCTGCTATATATATATATATATATATATACATATATATATACATATATATATCCAGATCGTCTTGGCTAATCCTCGAGGCGTCGCGGGAAAATGCTTCGTCGTGGCGGAACGGAGTGGAAGTGCAAGTCGAAGTCGGAGTGCACTTCGCGTCAATTGACACGGCGGCGACGGTGAAAAGAAGGATCGAAATTTTCCGAGCGAATCTCCTCCTCTCGAGAGCGAGTCGCGCGTCTCCTTTCGAGCGCGATCAATGCATGGCGCGTATACGAATCGTGTATGTGTATTTTCGTGTATGTATTTAAATATATATATATGTAGATGTCTATATACACACACGTGTGTATTTCGCGGTACGTAAACGATCGGGAGACGCGGGTCAACGAATTTCGGCCCGTGCGAAGACGAAACTTCCTACTGCGCGAACTTGACTCGCGTCGACGCTTCCACTCGACGTTTCCCGCAGTTCCGCGGAAGAGAGACTCCGACGATAACTTTAAATATTTGAGGATCCGTGCTTTCCATCTGGTCGGCTTTCATTCGATACGCGGATGTTTATCCGCGCGAAAGTCCCCCTTTCCCATCTTCTTTCGGAATGGGAAACGAGAGAGAGAGAGAAAGAGGATAGAGAGAGAGAAAAGAAGAGGAAGAAGAGACGTCTTTTTTTAACAATGTGAATCGAAAGAGAGCGAGATTTCCGGCGTGCCGCTCTCCTTGTGTCTCGTGCGCGACACCGCGTTCAAGTAAACGCCGAATTGAGGTCGACTAAGCTTGGTCTCCTTTGTATTTTCATGGAAAACGCGCGCGATATTTTATGTTGGCATAAATCTCACGCTGCATTAAAGCCGATCGCAAACAACGTAACTCTAAAGTAAACGCGCACGAACGGGGAGAGCGCAAACAAGAGAGTGAGAGAGAGAGAAGATGCAGAATAATACGATACTTCACTTAGAAATAATTCCTTCTCTTTTTTTTTTCAACAAAAGAAGGTAAAGAAATATTTAATTTAAGCGATGAACATTTAAGTGCGAACACAGACGCTGCAGTTTAGATTTAAATTACTTACTACGCAAAAGACATAAAGCATCTGAAATAAAAGTCACGTAGTCGAGCGCTTTTTGCAACGGGAGGAAAAATTATTTTCTTACATCCGAAAGCGAAATTGCAAATTGTGTGTAATGCTATTTACTTACGATTCTTTCACCTCTATTTCGAACGAGTAATCTCCGAATTTCTCTCCGGGAATTATGGTATTGGATAAACAGTCGCGCTGTGGAAAACGAAGAGGTGCGGAATCGGTTCGGGGAGTAAAGAAAAGTGCCGGCGTATATACGAGAAGCAAATTCAGTATCCGGTACAAGCAATTTAACCGACGAAATCGAGTAAAAAAAAAAAAAAAAAGAAAGAAAGAAAAGGAGATTGCGAAATTCAATTACGCAAATTCGAGCTTGTCGTCGCAAAGACGCGATAAAGCGCGTGTCCCGCGCAATATTAGCAAAATTTACCGTGAAACACGCGCTTAATACACAAGCTAATAATATATTCGCATCGAAATTGCGCGAGAGATCGGCACGGGGGAAAAGACGGATTTCGTGGACGCGGCTCGAAAGCGTCGCGCGAGATTACGAGTGTTCGGCCGCGAATGACGGTTCGTTACAAGCGCGCGGCTTGCTTCTGATATCGAGACGCGCTCGTCATTTTTGCTACGCTCTCGAGCGCGACTTACGTTCGAGCTGCAGCGCTCGGCGGGATGAATAGTCGGCTTAGAGAAAGAAAGAGAGACAGAGCGAAATTTCCATCGAGTTCTCGGGCATAATTCTCATTCGACTAACATGGAGACTTTGCCAGGAAGAGAAGAGCAGAGAGAAAAAGAGAGAGAGAAAGAGATGAACTTTTTGTTTTGCTCACTTTACGAGAGATCGTGATTCTCGACGGAAAACTGTCGAGAAATTAATACCATTCGAGCGTATAAAAGCGACAGAACGCGATATTTCGCAAGAAACCGTCTCTCCATTTTTCTCGAGCGAAATGCGCTTTGCTCCTATAATTTGCAAACAACTCGAACATATTTCTCATATATATATATATATATATATATATATATACATATTATATATATATATTAAGCGACTTGTCGACCGTTCTGTCGGAATTTCGTGGAATTTTTCTTACATTCTCGATGATGCCGTGTCCGTGTTGCAGTAACTTTTTCTCCGGCCCCTTTGTCGTAGATTATATCGTCCCCGAGTAAATTTGCTAAGGATATTACATTTTCATATGCAAACAAGGGGGCGTCGCACGTTGCTCCGCGCGCGCGCGCGCGCGCGCGTTTGTCTCAAGCTGGTTTTATTCCGTGGAAAATTTCCTGTTTACCGGCTACAACCTCGCGGGAAAAAAGCTAGATGCTCTTTGATCTCGCGTCGTAGTCACGACCTACTTTACTCTGACTTACCTATTACCTCACCGGTTTTTCCGCGTTGGAATTTTCTTTTCTAATTTGGTGTCAGAAAAAACGCCGCGTTAAGACAACGCGCGCATACCGGCGCGGTGATTGCTGTAAAATCCTATACTTTTATGTTATAATATTGTAATATTATTATTAAAAAGAGGAGAGCGGAATGTCGCTACGTTAGATGAATTTTAGTAATAACATTTCTCCCATAATACAATTCTTGTCAAGTAGAAATTTATACGCGTTCTCTTTAATTATCCCTTTATTAATTAAAACGACATGTAAAATTCGCGGGATTTAATTCAAGGATTTCTCGGACACACGCTCGATTATAATTAGAAGAGATATCCCCGGCGCAAAAACTGTGTTCACGTTTGGCGTTGCATTTTGCATAGTCGATTGCTAATATCTCTGTCTGTCTCTCTCTCTTTCTCTCTTTCGACAAAAACTTTTATGCACATCGAGTTAAATCTTCGTTACGAAAATCCCGCGTTTGGCATGACATTTCCATCTCGGAGGATTTGGAGAGACAAGATGATCTGCCTCTCGCGTGTAAAGAGATCGCCCTATGGTCCTTGGAGAACGAGGGATGATGTTTTTCCGCAAAAATCGAATAAACAACAGGCGCGTATCTAACGATGAAAATCGCCTATCTCGTTGAGGGATTTGTCGACAATATGCGGAATATGCGCGAGCGCCATTAGAAATACCGGGAAGGAGATAGTGTCGGGGCGTTTACGTCCCGGTGAGTACTTGGGGGAAAAAAAAAAATGTAGCCGCCATTAGAGCTAATACTTCGGCCAAGACGTGGGGCGTACCTGGCAACGCGTTTCGCAGAATCTCGCCGGGGAAGAACGGCAGAAAATAGATATTCGTCCGTGCTACTGTTGCAAATATACTTACACGCCGTGCGGAGCGTATATTACGAGACCGAGAGTCATCTCCTTCCGTCGAGAGGTAATCCCGTTTCGCCTGACCGCGCTGAATGTAATTCGAGAACGACTGACTTTCCGTCAAATTTTAGCCGCGAGAAGAATAATTAAATTTATATAAATTTGGGACAAAGATAGAAATATCATCGCGATTATCAGCAGTGATTTGTATAAAAAATGTGATAACGGAATTAATTTAGATTTAAAATTAAGCGATGCAAAATTATTAAACGGTTCGTGTAAAATTAACTTCGAATTTGTTTAAAAAATCTGCAAATAAGTAAAGAAGTGTCTCTCTCTCTCTCTCAACGTTTAAGAGAAAATTCCTCTTGGAAAAATCGAAGTATTCTCAAAAGATATCGCCTTAAATCGCCTTTCATCGAACTCTCATCTTAAATTATGGCAAGCTTATTCGCTTTGACAACCGGAAAACAAGGTTTCGCAGCGACGTCTTATGAAGACAGCATGTAAAGCTAGCTCGAACGTCAAAGTACCGACCGAGCGAATGCATGTTCGTGACTATGAAATTGGAGGTGATTTGAGAGACGAACTTCGCGGGAACAAGATATATACACATATATATATATACGTATATAGTTCCGCGAACAATATTCCCTGCTTCGTCTTGCCTCAGTCTTTGACTATGAATAAGAATTTCGTTGCTTTCCACGACGAATTTGGCGTATTAGAATCCCAAGTTTTCGAGACGCGCTGATTAACATTCTCTGCATTATTTAAACAAGTTATTTAAAATCAGAGACAAAATGTCTTCAATTTTATTAAATCTCAATGAGATAAACAGACACGCAGCAAATACACAAAACGTAACTTAATAATCAACGACAAAATGTACACCAACTTAATCGCGTATATAGAAAATCACATCTTTGTTTATCCACTCGACGCGTTTTGAGACCTCACGACGTGAATTAACTCGTGAACACGCTTATATACATAAGCGCCGGCGCTACTACCCGCATTCTGTGAAGTGGACGGACGTGTTCCCTCCTTTGTGGTATATCCAGGATTCTGCACCTTTCGAGACTGTACAACCGTGGGAAAGGGACTTGGATTTCTATTCAGTCCGAAACATCAGCGAAGGGATGGCGTGCGGCCTATCTCGCGCAAAGCGTCCCGGCCAACATTCCTAGGAGCTCGGGTCTCTACGGCGCTTAGCTATCGAGATATACAGCGCCAAACAGAACACCAACAAGATGCATACAGACGCCGAGAGAGACAGAGACAGAGACAGAGAGAGAGAGATGTTAGTACGAGAAACACATTCCAGAATGAGAGGGTGGCTCGAGCCCGGAGGCTTCGAATTCCATCGGCGCTTGCGGACAGTCCCGTTAAAGCATTTCGTCGTGTCCTTGTTGTTGTTGGTCGTCGTCGTCGTCTTCGTCGTCTGTATGCTGGCCGCGACAATAGCTACAGAAGTGAGAAAAGGACAAAGGATCCGAAGGAGAAGGTCTTAGGGGCCGTCCAAAGGGACGAAACCCTAGGAGCAAAAAAAAAAAACTGTTTGTAGCAGCTGAGGAGAAGGACAGAGAAAAGCCATCGAAGCCAGACGCCAGTGTTGCAATCGGGAGATTTTAGTGTGTTGGTAACGTCAGACGCGCCTTCTTCCAGAGAAGAAGATGGAAGAGAAAGAGGAGCGCGCGGAAGAGAGGAGTGGAAGAGAGGGTGGAAGAGCACCGGACGAGGTTGGCAGCGAAACGATTTCAGGCTCTTAGAAGTCGTTAATTGCTCTGTTCGCGCGAGGCGAGGAGGCGCCGCGCGAGAGGAGTCCGAGAGAAGAGTTTTACGAGCTCCGGCGCGTAACACGTCTCCATCGGCCTCAAAAAAGTTTACAGTCGACGCGGACGCGAGTAAAGCGACTAAATGCACGCGCGTATCAGCGAAGTAATCCTCCTCTTTCTCTTTCTCTTTCTCTCATACACACACGCACACACACACAAACAAACACACTTCTACGCGCTGCTTCGCGAAGTTACGGCCGCTCGTTGACCGATTTTTTTCCTAACGATCGTTTGCGCGACCCAACCAACGAGTGATGACGAATGCATGTCTAACTGCAAAACGAGCTTTCGTAACATTTTGCGCTTTAACCCTGGCTGGCGCTCATTATTTTCTCCCCGCAATGCGCGCGCAGTCGCGGAAGCGGTACTACGTGACTTTAAGCGCGGAAAACAGAGTTTTGCACTCTGTTGTGTGTGTTTTTTGTATTTACGTTTGGCAAATAATCCGCGTTTGTTTCTTTGACACACGTATAGGGAATTCTATAGAATAGTCTCGGCAACTTTGTGACTATTTAGTTTCGTTTTTCCAACTTGCACAATGTCGCCAGAACCACGTTGCCGGCATTTCCGCGACGAGGGATCTCCGCGCATATAAACAGTAGATGCTCGCAAAATTTTAAGATTCCGTTGCGCTTCTGTGCGCCGCTTTATCGAAATGCCGGGAGAGCACGCATAAAAGTATGACTCGCGAATCTCTCCAGAAAAGTCTTAACTCTTTTAAAAGCTGGAACACGCTCTCACATTTTAAAGGCTGTAACTTTGACGATCGTTAAAACTTGATAGAATTGTTAGGAGTTTCACAAACTGCAGCTTAAAAAAAAAAACACGTATATATCTTAATACAAATCTGTTACATCTCTTGCAGCGGCTGTTACTAGTGACGTCTTATTAAAAAAAAAAAAAAAAGAAACGTACTTAAATTACGAAATAGCTCGATGTGCAATAATCATCAACAATGTACGTGACATAATTTTCTTGTCATCGTTAAGGACGTACGTCTGCCGCTGTAATTGTAAACGTAACTTTTTATCTGTTGCTCTTTGCACACGCAGTCGTACCGATTTTCATGCTTTCCGCCATCGCGTGCAACTATGCAATTAAGCTCAAAACGTGCAGTTAAAGACAATTGGACGCCGAGGGATGATTACAAGAAACTTGTTATTGCTTCCGTTCCGCGAGCAGCGTGCCGGACTAACGGCCGAATATCGTTCCTCCGCTGATGATTACGCTTATACCGCTGTTTGAGTGAATCTCACCGTAAACGAGAAGCATCCCGGAGGCTTAGAGGAAAAACTTTTTGTTTGAGTAGACTGAAAAAAAAAAAAGAAAAAAAAATCAATCGCGAGAATGCGCCGGACGAATTAAAGTGCCGGGAAGAAGAACAAGCCGTTAAGTTCGAAAATGTAAACTTTTCCCGAAGAGCAAGAAAGCACCCCCTTGTTCGAGTTACAGTACAGCCAATCGAAAGTTTCGCACACAATGGGGGGAGCTAATTAATCTACCGCGGGAACGGTATCATTGTTTCGCGAGGATCTAGTCGTCTGCGTGGTGACAAAACACTTATTATTGTCAGCGTTGAATATTCATTGTCTATTTTCTTATTCGATTTCATCACTGCCACACGTTGTGCGTAGAATTAAACTTAAGAGGGTCCTGGACCGTCCTGTTATTACTGATCGAAATAATTCGTATTAAGAGGTGTTTTTCGTAATTATTGCTCGGATAGAGAAGAACGGCTCTACAGAATTAAAAAAAATAATAAAATGTATGCCGGACACTTTTCAATATATCAAAAATGTAACAAAAATTTTTGATTTACA